>LKNJ01001824.1:32671-79587 GCA_002120245.1 Maccullochella peelii | reverse complement strand
TATATATATATATATATATATATATATATATATATATATATATATATATCTAATACTACTTGTCAGCTAAATGTAATGGAGTAAAAAGGAGTAAATTTTTCCCTCTGTACTGTGGTAGAGTGGAAGTATAAAGTAGCAGATAATGGAAATAATGTACAAGTACCTCCAAATAGTACTTCAGTTTGTAACGTACGCGCTCCTCCACTGGTCAGATAAATAAACCTCAATTAAAAGTAAAATTATCAGTTTTTCACAAAAACAAATCTGATAAAATCATCAATTCTGTGTTTCATAAACAGTGTTTTTTAACATGGTGTGTGTGTGTGTGTGTGTGTGTGTGTGTGTGTGTGTGTGTGTGTGTGNTGTGTATATATATATATATATATATATATATATATGTGTATGTATGTGTATATATGTATGTATGTGTATATATATATATATATATATATATATAATATACATTTCTGTGTCTGCCACCTTTAGAGAACCTACTTCTTTCTGCCCGCTGACTCTCACACTAACTTGTAATGAACTAAATAATATTCACTTTCCTGATTTAAAGTCTCATCCAGCTGCCGATCCAGACGTCCGCTAAGTGAACAGCACTGAAGAATATAATGTTATAATATTCTCGTAAACTTCAGGTTTATTCAGCGTCGTGCCTCCAGGGGGCGACGTGATGCAGGAGGCAGGGAGTGTGTGTGTGTGTGTGTGTGTGTGTGTGTATTAACAGTCAGATTTACATGCAAACTAACAAACAGCACAGCGCTGAAACACTGTGGAGGCTAAAGCCGAGTTTTCACCTCGTGCCACCTCCACACCTGTAACACATGCAGCATTTAGATCTAAATAACGACATGTAGATTTCTTTTAAGGCCTTGAGTTTTGATCCTGAAATTAAACTTGCTGGATGCAGTCGGTGTGTTGTTTCCTCCCACGGGAGGACAGGAAGTGGTAACCGCTGCTCACATCATGTGGACGTTTCATAGAAGAAGAAAACTAAACATCTACTGAAGCAGGAAATTGTTTATCGTGACATAAAACACACACAGCTTTATCTGAGACTTCCCTGCAAATCAGCTTTAATCTTTGTATCACCTGACAGACGTTTACACAACGACCATATTCAGCCGAGCGACCTGATTGGTCAAACGCAGGCTGGAAAAGTTTGTGCTGTTTCTTGTTTCACCGCTGGTTCATCTGTCGTCTTTGTGCTTTTTTATTTAAATACGAGACTTTAAAGCCTTTTTTTGAATTATTTACACATGCGACAGTTGTTGGCTCAAAGGTCGGCCAAGAATCATCACATTATTAATACATGATTATCATTTCATTATCAATTTATTGATTTCATTATGTCCAAACAGGACAGTTCTACTGCCAATCATCTCTCTTCGTGTTTGCTGTTAAAAGTTTGATTCACAGTAACAAGCTAACCTGCCAAACAAATGTTTTACTGCAAACAAAATAATTATAATTATGACTGGTATTATTCAGTGAAATTACACACCAGGTCATGTTTGTTATTTATCACAATTTACAAGAGAATTCAGCTCTAATTGAGTTTTTCACCAGAGAGTTTCTGGTGACGTTCTGCAGTCGCTGCATCTGTAAACCAAAGCAAACAATCTCTTAAATGTTACTACAGTAAAATCTGAATACTGCAGGAATCAAGGAAAAACTAAATATTTAAGTTCATACGACAAAAAAGAAGCGACATGACATAAAAAATCTTTTTAATTTTCCTGTGAGACTAAAAAAGGCTGTAAAACTTTAACAAAGTTTAATGGCAACACAGTTACACAGTTAACTATATTTAAAATATTTCCAGTAATTATAAAACTTCGTGTTATTTAAAATATTTTGCATCCTGTAAATGGTTTACATTCAACAAGAGAAATGAAACAATTGATTAAATATTTGCTGATCGTAGTTTTAACTTTTTTGAAAGTCCACGTTGACATCACTGTTTTATTATTTGCTTTGAATACATTATTGTGCTTGTAATTTTAATGATTTTGACCTAATTTTCCACATATTTTATTGTTGCTGCTTTGAACAAAAGAGCAAAATACACCACTGTTACGGAAATGCAATAAAATATATTTTTCTTACATCTAATTTGTTAAATAAGACTTAAAATTTCAGACGTAAAATGTTGAAGTAGAGAAGAAAATTAAAATATCACAGAATTTCTACAAGAACGATGACATTTCAAAATAAGTTTAAGTTTAAAAAAGTCATACTTTCATTTCTTTTCTCTGCTAAACTCACTGTAATTAAAGTTCTACAATATAAATCACTTTAAATTAAAGTTGTCTATCTGTTTTTAATATTGTATCTTATATTCAAGAATGATGGTGGCTGTCACAGTGTCATTATGTGTGTGGAAAATATAATATATTCTGTTACGTCTACACTAATTCAGCCATTTAAAGCTGCATAGTGTGATTTTAAAGACCCAGTATTTTAATAATGAATTCAAACTTAGAATAAGATATTTCTCCGTTTGTGAAGTGCAGGTTTCAAACAACAACATGAAGAATAATCACTAATAATGCGCTACGATTAAGAACATGTCCTTTGATTGTAGCGGAACAGTTACTTACAGTTACTGCGACATAATCTCACCTCACTGGAAGATTTTCGCGCTTGTTTGCAATTAAAATCAAGGATTTGTGCGCTTTTTTTTTTTTTGGATTTTGGTGTTTTGATGTGTCTCAAAAACCAGACCAACAGTGATTATTATTATTATTGCTTCTCAGAGCAACACACAGAGTAAATCCTTCACTCTGAGACACCAAAACAAAGATGATCCCCTCAATAAGGAAGTAGATCCTGAACGCACCGCGGGAAAATCCCAGTTTCTCAGGGGCTCGACACCAGGAAGACCCGAAAGAGGAAGAACTGCTTTTCCCAACAAAAGCAAATACAAACAGGCTCCGGGCAGCTACAGTATCACCTGCCTCCTGCAGCGTTACCATGGCAATAAAGCACCGCCAACCACTGCGGCCATTTTGTGTCCTCAAACTGTTTTAGTTTACGGTTTATCAGCTGTAGAAACTGTAAAAACAAAATTCAAACTTTCACAACCTGGAAGCAGCTTCCCGTCTTCACTGCGACTTTCGCTGTCGTCTGCAGGCAGAAGAGTCGACACCTGCCCAAAAAACACACCCCAGGACTCTGTGTGTGTGTGTGTGTGTGTGTGTGTGTGTGTGTGTGTGTCACCCCCACAGGCTCCTTGTTCTTTTTGTTCTTCTCATTTTTTTAACCCAAACTGTTTCCAACAGCTGCCACAGACCCGATGACCTCTCTGTTAACGCTACAGCAGCGGCCATCTTGTTTCGTTAGACTGTGTGTGGTGTGTGTGTGTGTGTGCTGTTGTTGCGTCGTCTATTGTTTGAGTCAGTTCTGATTTGATTAACAGTCCGTTGGTGGTCAAAGCTTCACTGGTCATTAACGGCCGGTACGACTGGGAACTCTGGCATGAAGCCATAACTGTGTGTGTGTGTGTGTGTGTGTGTGTGTGTGTGTGTTTCAAGTTCTCCAGAGGACTTTGATAATCACAGGACTTCTCTTCTACACTGTAAAATATACAGTTAGTTGTTTCAACATAAAAATATGCTGCCTTAAACCTTTGAGCTAACTGAACTCGCGCTGAATAGTTTGTTAAATTTGAGTCGTTCTAATGTGAAACTTAACAAAACTTCAGAAAGTAAGAAGCCCAGTCACACCCGAAAGTCCAACAGCAAAATAATCTGTGCAACTTTGCAAAATATTAGCTTTTCGAGGCTAGTGGGTGGACTACTGTAGCCGGTGAGCTAACCGCTAACACGCTAGTCACAGTAGCGCTCTGAGCTTCTCTCTGTAATCTCTCTCCTGTGCTGTTCACCCCCCTCAGGTTTCAGGTTTCTACATCATTTACTTCAATTAAGAGTTATTGAAAAGGAGGGATAAGCTAGCTAGCTCGGCCGCTAACGAGACAATACATTTACAGTTTACTCGGAAGACATATTTGTACCATCGACTTGTGTCTGCAAACCATTCCTCTTTTAGTGGAGGAGTTTATACTCCGACAGAAGAGGTTAAATATAAGTGACCCAGCTATCCATCCATTTCAACCTGAGTTCACCGACTGTATCCTGCTACCTGTGTTACAGCCGGAGACGCTGCGCAGAAGTACAAGGAGGATGGATATGCTGTTGTTTTACCACGTAAATCCGCCTAAAATCTCTGTTTGTATACGGATTTAAAAAAGAAACAAGATACAGCATGTTAATAAGTGAACTTTAGAGGTGTTTAGGTGTACTTTTGAACTTTGGGCAGAGCCAGGCTAGCGGTTTTCCCCTGCTTCCAGTCTTTATGCTAAGCTAGGCTAAACACGACCTGACTGCAAGGCAAGGCAGCTTTATTTATTTAACACAGGGGCAATTCAAAGTGCTTTACACAGGAAAAGACGTTCAAAACAATAAGAATAAAACTAAGATAAAATAAAATGAAATTTTAAAATTAAATAAAATGCAGTTACAGTGCAGCAATAAGATGTAAGTTCCCAATGCAACAAAGAGAAACCAGTCATGCAAATGCACAGGAGAACAGCAGAGTTTTTAATTTAGTTTTGAAAGCGGCTGGGGCGCATTTGAGATCTTCAGGAAGTTTCATCTGTGTGCAGCATCGCAGCTGAAAGCAGCTTCACCCTGTGTGGTTCTGACTCGAGGAACAACCAGCTGACTGCTTCCTGAAGATCTGAGGGCCCTGCTGGGTTTATATTCTTCAAGCACATCAGAGATGTATTTTGTATTGAGCGATTTATAAACCAGCAGCGCTTTAAAATCTCAGTAACAGGAAGCCAGTGTAAAGATTTACACTGCAGCGCCGTGCTGAACACACAGACACACCCACCTGAACATCTCGCTCTCAGAAAGAACGCAAATAATTGTATTTCCCAGAATATTTCTAATGAATACAGTCTAGTCTGGTAGTAGTAGTCATGGTAACAGTAGTACTTGTAGTTTCTTGGCCTACAATTCTTCTGTTTAATTAGACATGCTGTGTGGCATCACGCCCAATACTCTGTGTGTGTGTGCGTGTGTGTGTGTGTGCGTGTGTGTGTGCGTGTGCGTGTTGTCTGACGGAAACACTTGTCCTCGTTCCCCGGCTCCTGTTACGACTATCAGGTTAAAACCTCGTGTCTCCAGCTGTTTCGCATTCGTACTTGACTCAGTTTTCAGACTGACTGATGAACCTGAACGCACCACGCTGCTGAGCAGAGCAGCATCAGCAGTAACGGCCTTTGTAGTACTATCAGCAGAAGTATTAACTGCAGTTCTAAAAGTAGTTGTACCAGGAAATAAATTTAAAAAGGAGGTAAAGGATGAGGCTGGAGATGTTTATGGTTTTATGTTCCTGTCTCACTTCCTGTCTGTGGCTCTCAGCTGCGAGCCCATTGGTTCCTACTGAAGACGTAACACCTCACACACACATTGTTTACTCACTGTAGTTTTTATCAAACACACAGGAGGAAATAGTGCATTTGTTGGGGACTATTTTCAGCGGCGGATGAATCCACATTTGGTGCTCTAGTGAGTATTTGGGGCAGCAGGACGGTGTGTAAATAAACTCCAGCGTGTGTGTTCATGGTGATGAACAACAGTGTGGCTCAGTGACGTGTTTTTAATAGTTTTTATGGCTCAGAGGAAGAAGAGACATCAGGCTGTGACACTCACACGGTATTTGTTGGTTTGGTCTTTTCATGCGACTTGTTGACCGTAAGAAAAATATAGAATATCACAAGACTTTTTAAAGCTTTTTTGAAGTTAATTTAACTATTGTTTAATTGTTTGCACGCCCCCTCAGGTGCTCTGCACGAATAACAAACTCAGTTAAGTGTTTTTTTTTATCATATAAATATGTCATCAACTTGTACAAACTTCTTCAACACATATAAATAAAGTCATAAATAAAACTGATCATGTTTTATCTCTTCATCATCTCTGCGGTTTTCCCTGTTCAGTCTCAGATCTCATTTCCCCTGTGATCAATAAAGCTAAAGTCTAATTTTAGCTGCACGTGGGGAAGAGATCAGTGGGGATGTGATATGATTAGAGAGCTGAAGTACTGAAGCAGGTATCTCAGTTTGGATACGATGAAGTGACTCCGATTCGCTCTGACAGCTGCAGGTTGTTTGATAAATCTGCCATGTTGTTTTGTCCGAGTCTGACCACGTGACCTGGTCTGTGAACCTGATCTCCTGCTGCTCGTTATTATTATTATTATTATTATAATTATTATTATTATTAAGCATCAGGACTCAAGTATGACGAGCTCTGATTCCACTGTTTCCATACTGTCTGTGTGTGTGTACAAGTACTGCGTGTCTCTTCATACTGTGTGTATCTGCATTAATACTTTTCACAGAGCAGCAGCACTTCACGTCTGTGTTTGTACTTCATGCATATTAATACGTACTCTGTGTGTGTGTGTGTGTGTGTGTGTGTGTGTGTGTCCCATCTCATTGATTGAGCCCTTCCTGTTCTCTGATTGTCATGGTTTCCAGATGCCTGATTATCAGTGAACGCTCCCTCTTCCTCTGATGACTCGTCAGTTACCGGGCAGACTGTAAAACGCAGCCTGTGTTCAATAAATAGACACATCTCCATCTGCAACACATAGGATTCGTTCATGAGTTAAACTTCACATTTAAATCACATCCTGTCAAAACGTCACTCACCTCGTGTTTGTTTCTGGTTGCTGCATCTTGATCAACAGGAAGTGAAACTGGGGACACACAAGCTGTCCAATTGTAAGTTATTATTTGCTTTTTAAATGGTGAAGCGGCTCCTTCCCCTGTTATGGTCCAGCTCCAGTTCGGGTCCAGTACAGATACACGTCCCTTTTTATCCAATGCTGTCTATATGTTGTGAACAAACTAAGTCATTGAGCTTTCTGGTTTCGCTATTTCACAATTTTTTGTCCAGTAAATGCCTGATACTCGCTGAAGACAGTTTGTCCTCCTGCTGTCTTTTCAGCTCCTCTGGACTTGTTTGTACTCATGCGGGACACCATGACGTGGGCCTCCGCAGATGTCACGTTAATGTGCTATCCGTTGCAGTACCCGAAACGCCAAAGAGGGGTGTTACCACAAGATCGTCATAAACCAAAATGGCTGCACTAGAGCTCTTTGTCGCTGAGGAAGAATTTAACTGTCTTTATCTATAAAATGTGGCAGCAGTCTCTCTCCAGGAGTACAGGATCAGGACCAGGTCCTTGTGGTCTCTTGTGGAAGGCTCATAGAGGTGCTTGTAAAGGTGAACCTGCTCGGCCAGTCCCGCTTCGAAGGCGTCCATGTTGAAATGAAATGCTCAGCGCTTGTTGCCTAGTTACAGAAATTCGGAGATATGCAGCGTCTGTGTGTGCAGAGCCCGCGTAGCGAAAGCAGCACGTTAGCAGAGCAGCAGCTTTGGTCTACACCAGATGTGTTCAGGCACAGTATTGAGTGTAGGTCACCCACGTTTTCCCAGCGCTCAGAGCCCGACACATTGTCACACACGTAAAACATAAGAAAACAGACTTTAAAAATGCGCTGCGGCATCGTTTACGCACGCATAGCGCAGATAAAATAGGAGCGTATCTGTCCCGTCAGACGGCTGAAAGGGCTCCTGTGTAGACGAGCTGTTAGATATTATAGACTTTTCTTTATTCCACGATGACCCCTAAAGGAAGTGTGTGGCCACAGCAAGTTTACACATGAAGAAACAGAAATAAAATCTTCAATAACTTCTTATTGGATGAAATCATGAAGATACGGTGGGGGGGGGGGGAGTACACTGATAAAATAGAGACACTATCTGGGGGGAGCTATCGTGACTAGCCCGGCCAGCTAGCGAGTTAGCGGTTAGCTCGCCAGCTACAGCAGTTCACCAACTAGCCCCGCGAGTGTAGCCATCATGTCACCGAGCTTCCAGACCTTATTCACTATCAGCGTCAGCAGCTAACGTGAGACACAAACTCAGATTATAACACAAATCCCTGCTGAAGTTATTTATGTTTTAAAAATCTACCATCATTTTGCTTTCAGATGGTTTTTCAGCCAGCGTTTTCATTTTGCTGTCGTCAGATGAAACCTTGTATCTCCAAAATGTCATTTTAAGTGAGAAAAACTCCCTTATTTTTTCTCTGCAACCAAACACATCAAGCTTCCCAGAGACAGCCCAGCTTTAAAACCTGATCTAGAGTTACGAGGTTTCCATTAACAGTGATGACATGTATAAACATATGTAAAGATGTTGGCCTTATAGATCATGATCAGCCTTTAATCTACAGCGCGGCTCCTTCCTGTATTACAGCTGATTAGTCGCTGCTTTGCTTCCTGCAGCACTTTGTAACCCGAGACGATCGCTCTGGAAACACGACTGTAATTGCACCCAAGAAACGCACCGACATTCAACGGTCGGTTCAGGCCGCAGACGCATTAGGTTGCATTTCACAGGACGCATTATAAACCAAGAGCTTGCGGTGTGTTCTTTGAAAATGTTTGAATATGTTTATTGAAAACAGCTTGTAAAATCCTGATCAGTAAACCGCAGTAGATCCCTGCGGGACAGATGGTGATATTAATGATCTCCACTGTACGCTGCCTGGTGGAGCAGAGACTGCCACGGAAAATATGCACCAAACAGCGCACCGACGTTACCAATAAAATTATTATTTCTCATGTTTTGTCCTCATGATCATGAACTAAATATTAAATGATCTTTACACAACAAAGCATTTATTTCAGGATCACGAGAAAATGCTTTTGACATACTCACCACCACAGTGACTAAAAGTTTTCTGATCGTAGGACCAGAACAAAGCTCAATAACAAAGCTGAAATTTGACCGAAAGCTCCAGAAGCAGCTACTAAATGGACCTTGAGGTCCAAGGTCAAGAATGAACTTTGAAACTCAACTTTTAAGCTAATGTGGACAAAGAAGACCAGGGTTTGTAAAAAGTCTTGAAAGTTTGGAAAATGCTTAACTTTAACCGTTATGTGTTCAAGGTTAGGAATATGCTTGAATTTGAATATTATCCTTGAAAAATCCTTGATTTTCAACATAATCTGATGTTTCGTCATCGACACATTCACTCATGGAAACATCTTTTAATATTTGAAATGAAACGATCCCGTTGTCGTATTTGTTTGTTGTCTCCTGGAATTTATAGTAAAAATTTAAATGTGATGATAAAGGCTTTGAGAGTCTGGAAATTCTTGGTTTAGGTACCTTGAAAGTGCTTGAATTGTACTCTTAAAAAGCTGTACGAACCCTGGAAGTCCTTAAAGTGTCCACCTGCTGATGAAGATCATGTGATATGATCGAAAGTGGCTACTAAATGGACCTTTTGGTGACATAGTTTTGTCAACAACAACTCTAAATGTTGTGCTGAGATGATAAGTTGATTAATCGTTTAGTCAACTGACAGAAAATTTATTGACTCTCTCGATTATTGTTCCGTTGTTTAAGTCATTGATCAAAAACAAAATGCCACAAATTTGCTGCTTCTCTGTGTTTCACTGTAAACTGAATATCTTTGAGTTTTGCTGGTCGGAAAAATCAAAAACGTCGCAAAGGTCCATTTTAGACTAAATGATTAATAATCAAATCAAAAACAATCAGCAGAGAACAAACTTGGCTGTAAGCAGATGTACTGTGTGCACACGGCTGCATGTGGTGTTTTTAGATATACAGCCTGTGATCCAGATGTGTGTCTCTGTGGGATTTGCAGCCAGGAGGTCAGGCGTCATCGTGCACTGAGACCCAGAGTAGCGGGAAAACCCCGTATCTCCAGGAACGCGGGGAAGATATTCAGCTACGACAGGCTGTGTTTGGAGTTTTCAAAAGGTTTTGAAGACACAAAAGTGGTCACAGAGACGTCTGAACCTGCAGAGGAAACATGTAATCCTTTATTTCCATCAACCTCAAGAGGTTTCCGCGGACAGCGGCGATAAGCCCATCAAGTGGCCATGGCCTCCCATGTGGATTACTGCTGAGCGAAGCAGTTGTGAGACAGATCGGCGGTGGTGTACGTACTGTAGGTCCGGAGGGTTAACGGCTTAAAGAAGAGCGGATCAAGTGGAGAACAGAGCAGAGAACCAGAGAACACAATGTTCTCTGCTGGTGTCAAAGACACGATGAACCGGACTGATCTCGAGGTGAAAGTGGGACGATGCGGCGGGAACGAACAGACGGCAGAGAGAAATCAAAAATAATAAGAGAATGACTACCAGTAGGAAACAAAGGGGGAAAAAAACACACAAATTTAGCTTGAAACGACAACAAGTCAACATCTCTGTGCGTCCTGCAGCTGCTTCACAGTGAAACTCTTAAACCACTCCAATAACACTTATACACAATATATCAGTGAAGCATCTCCTCAGTGTCTCAATAAGCAACCTAATCCCTATTATTTCTACATCTCATGGCCTTTATCTTTTATTTGTTCATTAGAGGCAGAAAGAGGCAGGTAAGATGGAGGAAGACATGACACAGCCACAAATGTAAACGCGATGTGCTGGAACTCTTACATGATGAATTTTTAACATTTTAATAGTCGTTTTAATTCATACGTACTTTATATAAACCAGTTTACAGCCTCATCACACAGCTGAGGGGCATCTGAATGAGATTAGCGATGTGCAGTGGTTCTCTGCGCTGCGGTGATAAATAGTCCACAAAGAATAAATGCGTTACAGTATTATCCTGCGAAATTACTGTCAATTTTTTATGCACAGAATTAATTTGTTAAAGCTGCAGTGAATAAAAGAAACAACACAATGCCAGTATGGTATTATTAAACCTCCATGTAGAGCAGCAGAGCAGAGCATTCAATGTCTTTAATGTCACTTTTCTCCCAGTTTGTACAAATTACTAAACTCCTGCATGGAAATAAAGCGTTTGTAATCAATTAACTTTGTATTATTTTCCTGTAAATGTATTAAAGAAATTACCAGCTATTTATAACCTGCTTATTGAGAAATAGCAGAATATAATTATTCAATTATGTTGGGAACATTTTTGATACATTTTGGGGGTAAGTGTTGGGGGTAATTTCAAATACGTTACTTGCTATTGATCACTTTTGTGACCTGTAAAATGAAGTGTTACCGAAATTTTTACTCATGTAAGTATAATCAGGAAAATGTACTTAAAGTATTCAAAGCAGAAAAATGATACTATTATCTCGGATATCATTAGATTATTATTACTCATGCATGAATGTAAAAGCAGGATTTTCCTGATGTAGTTGGTCGAGGTGGAGCTCATTTTGGACTATTTCTGTATGTGGACGTGGTTAGCCTAGCTTAGCATAAAGACTGGAGGCAGAGGGAAACAGCTAGCCTGGCTCTTAAGCTCACTGATTAACATGTTGTGTCTCGTTTGTTTAATCCGTCCACAAACAGAGATGTAGAAACAACCGTGTGAGGTTTTAGGGGGAGTTACATGCTGGAACTATTTCATGTCAGTCGTGTATTAACATTACATTTGAGTCACTGAGTTAAGCATCCGTCTTTCGAATAAATAAATGCTTTCAAGTCAATCTTTGAAAACACCAGAAGGTCATTTTATTTAAAAACTCTTACAGCTGATCTGAAAGTGTTTCCAGAATTCTCAAAGAAATTACATATTTCCCTGTTCTCTGTTTCTTTAACGCAGGAAGAGTATTAATTATAATATAATATAAAATAACTGGACAAGTATAAGTGATGATGCATGTTTTCTTTTGTGTTTGCTTCACGTTCGCCTTGCACGTCGCAGCGGCCCCTCAAGACTCTCCTGTTGCAGCCTGTTGGCGTAACGTCACGTCTGCTGCGAGATGAGCACAAACTGTAATCATTATAATGTTAAAAGAAATACTTTAAGGTACATTTAGTGTTACCATGAAGTCATCTGAAGTACATCACTCCCCTCAGGCTCTGTTGATCTGCTGATTTCCCGTTCCACTCCTTCCAGGTTGACAAGCTACCTTACTAACAAATCAAACTAGACTAAAATATGTTTAAAAAAAAGAAAGACATTATCTGGTTCATCAGAGTCTAAAACCTGAATAAGAAGAAAACATCTGTCCCATCAGGGTGATGACACGCCAGGTCTTTAATGGCTGACTCTGTTTGGAAAGCGATGAACGTTCCTCTGAGGTTTTTCCTGGAAGCCGAGCATCATGTGCGTGCTGCGGCAGAAATTCATCTCTTTCTTAACAGACCATCAACACACAGCCAGAGGTGAAGTCACTTTTATGGAAATGAGGAAGACGAGTGGAAGCAGGACGGAGGCCAAACCACCTACAGACCCGCTGACATCAGCTGAGACGCTGCAGTGAGTGTGAGTGTGTGTGTGTAGTCGTATGAGTTTATTGTGGATTGTGTATCAGAGGATATAATCCCTGTCATTATCAGAGGCTCCATCCAGTTAACTGTAAACATTTTCACCAAGTCAACATGTGCAGTTGGTGTTGTTCAGTCACCACAGTGAAAGAGCTCCGTGTGCCGGTTGTGACTGGACCGTAAGCCTGCGGGCATTCATGGCGCCAGATGAAACTAAGATTAAACTAAAGCTTAAAAAAGCCTTATTCTTCGTCTTTTTGTAAAAGTGATATTTCCACTTTGTTTAATTTAGCTTTTCTTGCAGAAACAATTTCTACTGTTCAACAAAATGTGCCTCTGAGCACAGGGTCGGCCTGTGGGCGGCTGGAAAAATAAAAGTTATATTGACTCGTAGCTCATTTCTGGCACGGCACTTTAACTACATGAAATATTCACAGGCGAGTATTTAGTATCAAAACTATTCATACAGACAGCAATGCGAATTTACGATGGATAGATAGATAGATCTGCTCATTCTTCAGATAAAAATATATAAAGATGCTGAAATACTAGAAATATGACACTGGAGCTCTCATATAAAGCCTGTGTGTGCTCCAGTGTCTTATGTTCCTTTGGGTAGTCTATGTGCAGTGCCTTGCAGGTAAAAAGCTACAGACTGCCTCCCGTATGTGATTAATATGACGTTAGCTAGCTAGCTTATGTTAGCCAAACCTGCTGTGACACTGTTGCCTTGCTACCAACTCTGCTACATCCAAAAGTAAACTACATCAGCTGCTCACCGTCCTGTGCTGCTCCACACGTTGTCCTTTATCATTTTTGTGTCCTTTGTCATATAATACAGGGTGACTGGATAACGCACAACGTGATTGGTTGATGCCTTTATTCACCATGCGAAAGCTCAGTAAAATTGATCTCGTCCAAAAAGAAGTTGCTTTTTCACTGCGTGATATTTGCGTTCTGTGTGATGATAACACTTTACTGTCAGATCAAGTCTGACATTTTAGGATTGCCCACTTGTACCAAAGAGTGCTTCAGTCTAACCTTATTAAATGGTGGAACCCTGTATCTCCGGTTGGATGGTAATTTGGTGGAGCAGTTTGGACTTTAAAGTACTTGTACCATGCAGTATTACAATACTGTAGAACACTCATAATCACAGAAGTAAAGAACAAAAGAAGAATGTCATGATCTGTAATCTTTGTTTTGGTTTCCTGTTTTATTTTGAAGTCTTGTCTCTTGTTTCCTGTGTGTTCCTGCCCTTGCTTGTCTTCACCTGCTCCCGTGTTCACACCTGCCCCTGATTACCTCGTCCTTATTGATACTGGTCCTTTCCCTTTGTTCCCCGGTGGTTCATTGTCATTGTTACTGTGTCTTTTTGTTGTTGGAGGTGTTCAGTGTGCAGCGTCCTTGTTCAATTTATTTCTTGTGTTCCTGTTGCCTTTCACCTGGACTTACCTGCTGTTTGCTTGCCTGCCTGCTTGTTCATACAAGTAAGACTTCAATAAATCTTTGATCTGCTTCAGCCTTCGTCCCTGTCTGCATTTGGGTCCTGTTCCTGCCGTTCCTGGCTACACTCCCTGACAAAGAATTCGTCTGCTCGCCCCAAAAGACCCAAGGTGGCAGAGAAAATACAGACAAATTCAAAGTGGTCTTTCCAGGATATCCAGGATAACAGACGGTCTATCCTTACACCCAAGTATTTGTATCAACAAATACCTGCTTGATTCTTTAATTCTTTTCATTATGGATAGCAATAGGACCTTTATGAGAAAGTACTCATGACAAAAACAACAGTAAGAAAAATGTACACGTGCACGAAACAAACGTAAAGGCGGTGTGAAACGGTGTGTAAAGGCCTTTAGGGTGCTACGACATGCAGTACAAGCTTTATAGTAAAAGTGCAAGGCTCCCAAAAAGTAGTTCACTTTTCCATTCACATACCCACAAGTGTCGAACCGGAGGGAACAACGCGCATCCTCAGTGTATCGGCATCGAAGTGAAAATAGCTTTCTTCAGCTAAAGTTGTTGTTACGTTGCCACAACCAAAACCTGGACCCAAACTTTGACTCTGCAGTGTTTGACCCTTCTGACAACCAGCACATGCAGCAGCTGATGTCTCATTTCAGGATGAATCTGAATTGTGGGTAATGTTCTGCCAACAACAGCTCGTCTTGGAGAAACGGCTCAGTGATCCCACTGACAGAGCAGCAGAAAGGCCAGTATAGAGGTCTGAGCAGGCGTGACCGCCAGCCCCGCACCGGGACAAACCCCCGACAGAGAGATCACGATCAGTGGACGAGGACGACGAGGCTTTAAGCTCACAGGTCAGATTTACTCATGAAACCTTTAATCCAACATCCAAAAATAACTTGGACACAGATTAGAGAGTGAGAGACAGCAGACGATCGACTATAGTGAAACATACATTGTTCATTTCCTCTCCTGCTGTCTTTATCCTTCTTCTGTAGCTCAGTGACTTTTTTGATTTCACTTTTCTCTCCAAAAATGGAAATCAGAGACTTTTTATTATATGTGCATTCCCAGAAATATCAGTAAGTGGATCTGTGTTTCCTAATGAGTGTCTCAAAGGCTGAAGGACAGTTGTCACGCCTATCACTGTACCTCCTCCTCAGTCTTTCATGTCTTCACTGAATCACAGGGGTCCCTAATCCAGGAAGAGTTAACCTCCTCCTCCTCTGGTCAGACAGCAGACAGACAAACAGACACCAATTAAGCAAAGGAAGGGCAGGGGAGACAGACGGACGTGGAAAGAAAAAGGAAAGAAAGCTTACAGAGGGGAGAAAACAGGAGGCAAAGGTCAAACTTAACGCAGTGTAATGCTTAGAAACAAAACAAAGCAAGGTCAGACAAGGTCAAGCTGAACGCCTTGTAACGCAGAGTGACTAAACTGAAAGAGAAATGTGGAAAAAGTGGGAAACGGCTCAGGAGTGTTGGCGAGAAGCCAGACAGACCATTAGCAGAGTTAGCCCGGTCAGCGTAGCGTAACGGCGATACGCCTTTAAAACTCTGCCTTCCATCTCACATTTCAGCCGCTTCACAGTTCTGCTTTTAACCTTTTTGGTACAGCAGCGCTGGAACACTTCTTTTCCAGTTCAGGGAGGAAGAACAACTTCAGCTGGGAGGAGGAAGGATCCATGTGGGTAGGACCCGGGCCTCGACTAAAGAAAGGAACGATAAACCAAACCAAAGGCCTAAAGTTCACTGACACAATATTATATTATTGAGTTGTTGATATGGCGACTAGCTGGGTGTTATAAACATACAAGGACTTGATCATTGTCTTGAATTCACAAGCTTTTAATGTAACCAAAGAGTTTATTTCTCTCTTATTATATATTATATTCTATATTTTTCTGTGCAGACTCAAACACTGAATGTATCATAGCCTGATAGACCTCATTCCTCTGAGGGCGCTATTGTTGTCCAAAAACTTTTAAAAACACATAAGTGAGCCACACGGTTGCACCGGGCGACGTGTCCCAGACTCCCTCCCAGCTTCCTTACAACAACAGTGGTCTTTAATGAGCGCCGCTGCTGAATAGCGGCCAGGCCGCACGCTGACACCCGGGGCCGGGGAACGACAGACCAGCCGGGATTATTGTCAAAGCTGACGACCTGTTTGCTTAACCTCCTCACCCGACCCCTGAGGAGAGGTCAAGGTAGCCAGCCGGCCCTCCTCCTCCTCCTCCTCCTCTTCTTGTTCTTGTCCTTCGCCTCCTCTCCTGCTGCTTCCTCCCGCTCTCTCTTCTAGTCCTATGAAGCCCTCCTCCTCCTGCTTCCCACGCCGCGTCGTTACCTCGATTACATCACACGTCATCAAGCACGCCAGGGATTTGGGCTGGTCGGGGTTTTCCCTCATGCCAGATGTATGATCGACTATACGAAAGCGTGTGTGTTTGTTTGTGTGTTTGTGTGTGTGTGTGTAATCCTAATCTTCAATTTCTCCTCTACCAGGGTTTAAACTGCAGCTGATGATTTGCTGTTCAAAAGTATCCCAATAGATTAACATGTAGTTTAATGTCTGCTGTATTCTTTGTGTTGTCACATAACGAGCAGTGTAAAGACAGTTACTCTGTTCCAAAGGACTTTTTTATGGTAAAAAGTTGAAGCAGTTAGAAACATGAAACTTTTATATGAGATAAAATACTGTAGAACAAGTTGGATCTAAAACTGCAAAATTAAAAGTACAATTATAAGTAAATAATTAAAAGTAAAATTAAATTTAAATCACTGCTGCAGGATCTGGCTGCTCTCTCCTTTTGGATTGGTCTTAGTTATTTTACAGCTCTCGGGTTGCTTACGGGTGCCATTTAGGTTGGTTTTTTTGGATGAAATGTTTTGCACGAGCTTGTGACTGACTGGCGACCTGTCCAGGGTCAGCTGGGATCGGCTCCAGCCCCCCGCGACCCTCCAAGGATAAGCGGTTATAGATAATGGATGGATGGATGGATGTTTTGCACGATTATATTAGAAATGCTTCTCTCTTTAATTCTGATTTTGTGGCGTATTCTGTCTCATTGTTAGTGCTGCCGATCTTGTCCTGGACGCTATAAGATTTTTAATCTCAATGAGGCTTTCCCAGTTAAATGAAGGTTGAACAGAACAGTTACCATCCAAAAAATCTAGCCTAGCTTAGCATAAAGACTGGAAGCAGGGGGAAACAGCTAGCCTGGCTCTGTGCAAAGTTCAAAAATACACTTGGCAACACCCCTGAACAGCACTGATGTTGGTTTTGGTCTCTGTACAGGTACAATGGCACCAAACCTGGCAACCTCACTGTGATGACGAGACGTCAGGAAGCTACAGACGTCAGAGAAACTGAGTTCTGATCAGACTGTCGCAGATCTCACCAGAAAATTCAGGTAGGGAAAACAGACCAAGCGTCTAATCTAGTTTTTAGTTGTAGACAGAGCTGTTTTCCAGTGTGTTCAGTCGTTCATGTCCCAGGAAACATTAGTATCAGAGCTCTGCAGTCTGTTGGTGCAGATAAAACTACTCTGGCACATTTCTCCTTTAATTAATGTTGATTAATGTTTGTTGTCCCTGATAACTAAATACAAATCTGATTCCTCACTAGCCCTGCGTTAGCCGTGCTGTGCTAGCGCAGCGGTTAGCCGTGGACTGTGTGGCCAAATGCAGCTCTTAATGTTTGTACACAGGATTAGGCTGAGCAGTAAAGCCTCCTGTTATCTGGCAGCATTATCCCTCAGGAGTGCCTAACATTAGTGACCTGTAAGCCTGAGTGTTGGAACGCAGCCGCTCTGCAGGTTAATGAGCAGCAAACAGACAATACGATGTTCCCTCAGTGCTACGCTAATGTAAGCAGAGCTTTCTAATGATAGGTCGAAAAAACAGATCAGTATTTTTACTGTCAGCACTTAGTTTCCATGGAAGGATTCCTGTGTGATTCCAGGCAGGCCACAACAAACAGTGTCTGACCGGCTGATCCGTGTCTTTTCAATTTGTGAATCGTCATTCATCAGGATTCGTACGGCTTTTTAAGAGCAACATTCAAGCAGCCTAAACCAAAGATTTCCAGACTGTCAATCATGACGTCTCACCCATGCCTACATTTATTTTTAATATTATTTTTGGTGCATTTAATGGCATATTCATTTATTTTTGATTATGGCAGTTCCGGTCCTCCATACAGTACAGTCGTGTTTAGTTTGTCTTTAAAGGCTTTGTCTTTGGCTGGTAAGGCTTTGTCTCGTGTTGTCGTCTGTATCTGCTGCGGAGGTCATCACGGAGCATTTATCCCTCAGCACTGCCTAGCATTAGCGACCTGTAAGCCTGTGTGTTGGCACGGAGCAGAGCTTCAGGTTCGTGGTTTGCAAACATATGACGCTGTATGGGGATTCAATCAATAAAGATGGTAAACATCCACGACACTGGACAGTGAACATTTAGTGAATTTACCAGTGGTGGAATAAGTACATTTACTCAAGTGCTTAAGTACAAATTTGATGTACTTTCTTCTACTCCACTACATTTCAGAGGGAAATATTGTACTTTTTACTGCACTACAATTATTTGTTACTTCACACATTAGTGAAATGTTGCAGTATAAAATTATAATAATTTAACATAATTGTCAGTGTGAACGCACTTATGCATTTAAAATAGCAACTGGAAGTATGGAAGAACGCAAACTGACAGCTTTACAATCGGTCATAGGCTATAATCAGCTAGCTAACATCAGCTAGCTAATGTTAGGTAAGGCAAACGTTAGCCAAAGCTAGCTAACGTTAGCGTTCATCTGTAGACACGTGACACAATCTATTTCAGAAACTCTGAATGTAAGAAAGTAAAGTGTATTAATTTAGCTAGCTACTTACATTAACCCTACAGCGTCTCCATTGGAGGAGACGTTCAACTAACGTCAAGGTTAGGAAATGGTACGGTCCACTTTAGGGGTGTCTGAAATCATATTTTAAGATTCTTCCCGGCATAAATATAGGAAATATATTGTAATATTTACGATTACAAGTAAGAAGGATATATTAATGTTTCTACCCTCCCGACCTGTTGTTTTTGCCTCTTTTGGGGCGTTCCAAGATTTAACTACCCGTGATTCGAACCATGCTGTTATCCCTATCCTTAAACTATGTCACATCTCCCGCCTCCATGTGTGGCTGGTCAGACGAGTCTTTTCGAGCATACCTCCACCTTTACCCCCCAACATCAGTGTGGGACCTCACTGATGCTCTGGATCCCTGCAGCAGGTTCAACATCTGCTGGAGAAACCATTTCATTGCTCTGTTTTGCTGTGAGCTTGTATTTAGGATTACTGCTACAACACAGAGAGGGGTGGATGGATGGTAGTATTTATCATATCAGTCCTCTGTGTCGGACGCAGATTAGTGTCATGGCCGAGGGCAGAAAACCAGCTCGTGTTTGCACATATTGATTTCACTGCCTGTGAGACCAGCAGCGTATGTTTGTTTTTTATTTAGATTTCTCCTCTTTAAACTCTCGCTCTCGTCTCAAAGTGTAAAGTGCAGCTCGAGGCGTCGTCTCAGATTTCACTGAGCTGACGAGGAGAAATCAGATGTGAGTAAACGGCCGCTGGTCACTGCTTTTTCTGCCTAATTATCTCCTCATTTTCACCAACATTTCACAGTTTGGGCATGTAGCCAATGTTGTTTTTATCTGCAGTGACACTAAAATAAGCCTCGGTGACATTAACAGCCGCCAGGAGCCACACAACGCCTCCTACAAAATAAAAGTCACGAGTAAAAACACACGGGAGTTTGAAGTCCGTGTTGGTTTTCACGTGTTGTTCTTTTTTTGTTTTGAGTTTTCATCCAGCAATTTCTCACCTGTCATTACTGACGACAATGTTTGTTTCACATTTGAATAATAAATGTACATAATGGCTTTATTGCAGCGTTTTACCTAGTTTAAAGTACACAATATTACTTATTTAAAATGGTTGAAATAAAAGTTTTAATTAGACCACCTGTATAGGTAAATATGTGTCTTTAGATAGATACATATATATAATGTACATGTGGAATTGTGCCCAAATACTTTACTTTTACTTGAGTATTTCCATTTACTTTACAATTCAGAGGGAAATATTGTACTTTTTAACTTAACTAATTAATATTTTACATATGAAACATATGAGAATATAAAATATGATGCATTATAGATTAACAGTATGTAAAATGGTAAAATAATTAATAATATCCAACTAAAACAGTAAAATGCTACTTTCACATTAATGCATCAGTAATAATAGTCCAATAATTTAATTGTGTAAAAAAGGATGCAGTATTTTTACTGTTGATACTTTAAGTACATTTTGCTAATAATATTTTTACAGTGTAATATTGCTATTTTATTTTAAGAAAAAGTTTTTTAATCTAAAAAAAAAAACATGAAAATCTCAGCACTTTCATCACCATTGAACAACACTGAAAATATACATATTATGTCAATTTAATTTAACTTCCAGCAACATGTTTCGTGTTTAGACAGCCTCATATAACAAAATATGAAGATATTATTCATTGTTCAATAATGATTTATTTAAAATGAATGTCAATTAAAGGCAGTTTCAGTGCAAATAACATTTATTTCTCTCTTTGTGGAGACCAATAACAGCTAAGGCATGAATAATCTGCACCCATAATATGGAAAATACACTGAATATTAAAATATAGGAGACAATTTCTGATTAAAGTCTAAAAATATCCGTTTAAAGCTTCGTCACGCTGCTGTCTGGTGACTTTTTCCTGCTTTGAGCTTTTTATTGATTCTTTTTGAATTAATCTCTCTGCAGTAATCAGACAGGAGATTGTTGTTCTGCTGCTGGAAAGAAAATCCTGGGATGTGTTTTTATTTTCAATATTAAAACGGTTCAGTTTGAATCTCCGGCTTCATCTTCATCTGCAGGATAAATGACGGAATAACTTTTGTTTGTTGGTGAGATCATTATTTCAAACGGAGCAGAATCTTTTTCATTCTTGTTTCTTGCCGAATTTTCTTTTATTACAAGTTTTATTTCAACGTTACATGCACCCAGAGACAATTCGTATTAGTTAATTGATCAGTTTACTGCTGTTTTCTGTTTTATTCTTTCGAAATTCCGACACTTTCATCACAGTTTACAAACCAGATAAACTGCATTTATTTCTACTGAACAATAAACCGCGACGAATAAAACCCACTTCACAGTACACAGACTTTATGAAGTTAAATAACGTTTTTATTTATTTATTTCTCTCCGGTATAACGTGAATCTGGTGGAAATTATGAATGAATACTTTTCTAAAAAATAAAACGTAACTTTTTTTTTTGCTTCTGATTTAAAAGTTGATTTGGCTCCTTTTTTTCCGGTTTGTGTCATCTTTTTACTTTAAACGTGTTTTCCTAAACTTTTAAAAAGTTAAAATAAAAATTTTATTTTGACTACAGGAGCAAAAAAATGTCAAATATATATATATTTTTTAAATCAAAGGAATAAAAACAATAAGCACAAAAGAGTCAGTTAAGTAAAATCAAAATAAACCTTCCTCACAAAATGTTTTAACTTAAAACCAAAGATTAAACTACACAAAAAAGATAATACGAAGAAACAGAAAGTTTTAAGGTTAATTCCTGCAGGAAATCAAACATTACAGCATCTAAAAAACAACTAAAATACAGGTATTTATTTCACAATATAATAAACTGTATTTATATATCATCATATTAAGTTCACAGACTCATGTGTTATTTAATAACCAGTGAGTTAGTTGACTATGTATTTAATTATGAAAATAATTTGGTACAGTGTGTTATTATACAGCAGCCGTAAACATGTAAAAATAAAACAATAGGCTATGAAAATACATACTATTATTATTATTATTATTATTATTATTATTATTATTACTAGTAATAGTTGTTTTAAACTTCACTTCTTCAACTAAAGTAATAATAATAATAATAATATTTTCTGGATTTCAAGATAATAAAAACAATGTTATTTTTTTTATTTTTCAGTTAAGTTAAAGGAAAGTTTAATTATCAGTAAAGGACCAGAGTTTTAACTATACAGATATTGTAAATTCTACATTTATGCTATTTTCAAACGCAGCTGTAGTTTAAGATTTAAGATGTTATTGTGTGTGTGTGTCCAGGCCCCATTAGCTTCCATACATTTCGTTATCAGTAATCCATCACAGAGTTACAATAATGTTGCTAAAGCTAAAGATTGATCTGAAAACTCTGAAATAAAATAATAAATCAATGCAGACCTAATCTGGACTCTGATCAACTTCACAACTCTGCAGCAGTTTGCTCAGTGATTTTTATATTATACAGAAATAAATGGAAACCAACGGCTGCCTGCAGCGGAGGAACGAACACATCCAACTTTCTAAAGCACAGGAGCCGGTTTTTGCAAATTATTATTATTATTATTATTATTTTTGTGATGTAATGTACTTTTTTTCAGTAACCACTGGTCTGTTCCTTTAAATGAAAGTCACAAAACACCAATATTAAGACATTTAATCACGAGAAAAGATGAATGAAAGGGAACTAATCAATGAGAAATTGATTTCCCCCATCAAACCAAGCAGTAGTTATAGCAGTAGTAGCGGTAGTTATAGCGGTAGTTATAGCAGTAGTAGGGGTAGTTATAGCGGTAGTTATAGCAGTAGTAGGGGTAGTTATAGCGGTAGTTATAGCAGCAGTAGCGGTAGTTATAGTGGTAGTTATAGCCGTAGTAGCAGCAGTAGCGGTAGTTGTAGCAGTAGTTATAGCAGTAGTGCTGTACTAGCATTTACAGTAAATGTGATTTTGTTTACTACTGCGTCTGAGCTCTGGTCTTGACCTTTGACCTTTCAGACGATGACTCCTGTGGAGGCTGAGAGGAGTTTTTTTCAGTTTAAAACACCGACCTGCTGCTGCTGCGTTATTAACCACAAGCTGAGCGGATCAGCTGATCAGAGCTGCTGTGGCGGGCGGCAGCCGGCTGCTCCAGTCGCTCCCTCCTGTGAGGTGATTAGTGGTCACGCAACGGGCCTCTGCTAAAATACACAGAGGAAGAAAAGGAGGAGGAGGAAGAGTGCACGGAGGGATGAGTGGGTGGTTTCTGGCCTCCCCATTGGCTGGTTTCCAGTAGATTTTTATTGGCTGGTGCTGGTTCTCATGAGCACCCAGGGCTGGAGGGAGGTGGAGGGGGAGGAGGTGAAGGAGGAGGTGAAGGAGGTCAAACAGGCCACGCCCTGTTGAAACTCAGCAGCTTTTAGTGTTTATCCTCTGTTGACCCCCCCGCCTCGCCTCCTCCTGTTGGAGCTCTGCAGCTTCACATCTCCTCTTTTACTCTTCCACCTCCTCTTCCTCCTCTCTATTATTTCTGCACCTCCTCTTTCTCATCCTCCATTTCTTTCGTCCTCCTGTTGTTGCTGTCTCTCCTCTTTTGTCCTCCTCTGGTATTTCTCCTTCACCTCCTCTTCTCCATTTCTTCCTTATTTAGCTGTCACTCACCGTCTGCCACCTCCTCCTCCTCCTCCTCCTCTCCTCTTCACCTCCTAACAGCTTATTTTTCCCCCATTCATCTCTCCTCTGTCTCCTTCTCTACCCACTTTACACATTGTTCCTGTGTTCAGTAACATTCACCTCCTTTAACTCTTCCTCCTCATCTTCCACTGTCAGTCTCAGCTTCTCCTCCTCCTCCTCCTCGGCCGTCTCCTACTCTTCTTCCCCCTCCTCCAACTCCTCGCTGTCTTCATCTCTTCCACCTCCTGCTGCTCCTGCCTCTGTTCCTCCCCCTCCTCCACCCTCACATGCTCCATCTCCTCTTCCTCCTCTACTATCTTCACCTCTTTTACTACGTCTTCTCCTCACGGCCTCCCACATGCCCTGCTGCTACACCTCCTTCACCTCCTCTTTGAGCTTCATCTTATTATAAAATCATCCGTATCTGTATGAAAAGGAAATCAAAAACAGACTGTGAACTCGCTCAGAACCTGTTTTTATGTTGAATTAGGTGAAACCATCCAGGGCTTTTAAAACGATAATGATTTAAAAAAATATTCTGAATAATCTGCTGCATATTGTCTTGAAAAAAAAAAACAGGGCGACGTCTTCAAATGTCTCGTTTTGTCCAAAACTCAAAGATAAAAGCAACAAATCCTCACACTGCACGCTGCTCACAGTGACTTAAACACTATTAAATATTTGTCAATTCATTTTCCATCAATCAGCTGACCTATCTTTTGAATCTTAAACATCTGAACATTTATTTTTTACTTGATAATAAATCGATGTCCTGAAACGTGGAGCCATGCCTTTCTGCAAGAACGTTGTTTTTTGTCAGACTGCATACAACCTGCTGCCTCCTCTTCCTCCTCTTCTTCCATGAGCTTCACTTCCTGCTGTCACTTTGCCATCTTCTTCCAGGAAGCAGCTCTGCCCTCTTTGTTTGACTTTAAAATGACCCGTCTGTCTTATGCAACAACCTTTGTCAGAGCGGCCGGTTACCCGTCTCCACCCACGAACACGGAGACGTATCAGACCACCGTCGGATGAAGGAGGAACCAGCGGGCTCAGAGCCGAGAGCCGCAGACAGGAAGTCAGAAAGCACTGAGAGATGGACTGACACGTTATTGGTTTTGTTTCCCACGCTTACACTTTAAGCCTTAAAAAGTCTTTGTCATGTTTTTGGAAAAACAAAGAGCAGAAACAGCAGACCAGGATGTGACCCCCGTGTCCCCGGTGGCAGGCGTGCGTGTCCCTGGTTTTCACAACCTCCAAAACCAAAACGCACAAACTGAACTGGGGCACATCTGATCGTTTTTCGGCTACATGACATCCAGACTGAACCAGTAAACCGGTCCGTGTGCCGGCTGTGTGCTGGGTCTTTACTCGGATGTCTCTCAGTTTGTTTGTCTAACTCCTTGGCAGTTTGTCTGTCTGCCTGCCGGTTTAATCTTCGCCGTCTTCTTCTACCAGTCTGTTCAGTTCACACACCTGTCTGTCTCTCTGTCTGTTTGACTGACCGGCCGTCTGTCTGACTTGATATTTTCTTCTCGTTTCTGTCTCTTTCCTCCTCCCTGTCTGTCTATCTGAGCTGTGCCAGCCTGTCCAGCCTGTCTGTCTGTCTGTCTGTGGACGCACAGTTAAAATCCGGTCTCACCTTCCCTCCTGAACTCTTCCTGCCTCTTTAAATATTTTGTAAAATTCAGAGAAAGTCTGCTAAACTTTTCTGGTGACGACTGCCGAATCTCGTCTCAGTTTTCCTGTTAATCGTTGGGCTGTTTCACCTCATTTGAAATATTTAAAAACCTTCTCTCTCAACAGAAAACACAACAATGTCTTGCAATTTACAAAAAACATCTAGAGTCGATATTCTGATGTTTATTTCTACTTAAATTGTCCTAATATGTCTGAATGAAACTCCAGCACAAGAATCTGCTGCACCTCTTGTCAGGCTGTGTCTCTGACCTTTGACCTCTCGCTTGTAAAGCTGGAGACCTGGAGGTTGAAGCTCTTTGTGCTTTCACGCTGGCCGCAGGTCACTGTAGAGGAGAGCGACGGTGACGGAAACGCAGATTAAACCAGAACAAAAAGAACAAGCGAAAGTGGTTTTAAGGAAAGAAAAGAGTTTGTTCCTCAACGAACCGGCCGAGCGGAGGAGGACAAATCACTTCCTTCCTCTCTTAAATAAAGTCAATTACTGGACGAGGTACCAGCTATAATCGGAGCTCATTGGGTGACATCCATCACTTTCCACCTCCCCTCCAAATTCAACCGCCCGCCACAGCAGCTTAGCTCTGCGGTCAGATGGAGAAAGTGGGTTAAAAATGACCAAAGTCTCAGGAGCAGACTGTATATCTGCAAAACGTTCTGCGACTTCCATGAAAAGCCCCTCAGAGCAGATGGTTGTAGGGTAGAAGGAGCGGAAGGAAGGAAGGAAGGAAGGAAGGAATGATGGAAGAACGTACAACACGCAGCAGAAATGAAAGCATGCATACATAATAGAGCGTGAAGCCACGAGGTGAGGATGAAGAGCGAGTCGGGATGTCCCCCGTCCTCCCCTCTGTATTTTCTTGTTTCATGTGTAGAAAAATGGTGGGAGGGGAAGGAGGAGGCGGAGGCCGACCCTCTGACCGAGGTGAAAGCGAGGGGGAGGCAAGGAGGAGGGAGCAGGGGCGGAGTCGGCGGTGAAACTGACACCTCGGCGGGCCACTCAGGCGGCGGCGTTCTGCGAAAGAAAGAGAAAAAAACCACCGAACCCTGGTGGAAGATTGAGATAATTCTAATTAGAAGTGACTCTGCGTGCCAGCGATCCATGCAGACTATTAGTGTTGTCACGAAACGCTGCGGATGCTACTGGGCATGCTCAGTGAGTCGGGCAGCCCCCACATCGCTGGGCTGTTTGGCGAAGGGAAGGGAAGGTCACGTCACCTGGGTGTGCAGCAGCGAGCGCTCCCCCAGCACGCTCTGGGTTGCCTGAATTCTGCACGCGATCTTCACCGGGGGGCGGGGTGGGAGCGAGCGCCGGACGCCGCCGCGGCCAGCCAGGTCAGAGCTTTTCTTCCTCTTCCTTTTATTTCCTGTGTCGTTTGTTTGAAAATACTGCAGCACAGTTTTACTGCGGCTGAAGCTTTTAAAACGGGTCACGGAGGGTTCAAGGCCAAAACGCTTCAACAGACTTAAGCGAGCTGAATTTTAAACAATAAAAGCATGAAAATAAAAGCAGGACTGTCGCAGCGTCGCCATGTGACGTGTCAAAACTGCTCCAGTGTGACGCAAACACACATTTAACCTTTTTGCTGCATAACACAACCCTTTAATGTCACACCTCATTTTAACATTAAGGTGAAACAAACAAGGAATAAGTAACTTTAAGTGGTGAAACAGCTGAATGTGAACTTTTGAAGAGTAAAGGTCTTAATAACTTTATTTCACGTTTATTTGATCCACGTGACCCATAATCCTCCAAATTAAAGGAGATTTAAGGTATTAAATTCAGAGATTTAAGGAATCCTGAGTTTGTATTAAGGAGTGTTTGCACACATGAAGAGATCATGAAGGCAGTTCTAAACCTTTTTAAGACATTTAGTGACTTAAATATCTTAAGTTATAGCCGTATTATTTCCTCGTCTTTGTGTTACATGGTTTTATTCTCATAACCGGTTTTACAAATAGTGCGAAACATTCGTTACATTCGTTGTGATCGAAGAGTCGTTCAGTAAAAAACAAGAATTAATAATCAATAAGTTATTTAAAGCTGGGTCTTCACAGGGTTAAAGTGTGTGTGTGTGTGTGTGTGTGTGTGTGTATTTATATTTCACTCAGATTCAAGCTTTTTCATATATATTCATATACATGTTTGTACAATGATGAAAATGTATTTTGTTAATATTTTAGCTCAATGAATATGTTGATTTTAAATATATTTACACATATTTCTTTTACACAGTTCCATTAAATTCTGTATAAACGTGTGAATGTAAAGTTGCACAATATGAAAACACAAAATATAAATGGTTCTCCGTCACATCATAAAACATGCTCATTCATTTCCTTTTAAGTGTTTTAAACTAAAGACAAAACCACAAAAAGAAATGATTTGTTATTATTATTTATATTTCTTACACAAAGATTTTATCATCTTAATTACAAAACAATTAACGGATCTGGAGCTGAGTTTGAAAATATTCATTATTTTTGTTTTAATAATCAGATTATTGCCACAAATTATAACAGACAATTAAATTGTTTAGTAAAATAAATTAAATGTTTACATCTTTTTGACTGTTTTAAAATTTTATTTATCTTCTAGTTTCACTAGAGAAACTTTAGTCTTGACTGTATGTTGCAGACTAACATTAATGTAATTATTTAATTAAGCAGTTAACGTTTGCTAGTTATTCAGAAAGTGTGATTATATGCAGTGTTCTTATTATTTATTTCACTGATTCCTGCAGCCACACGAGTTATTTCAGAAAGATAAAGAACCTGTTTTCTTCGTCTGTTTTTCAACCTTAAAGAGAACAAAGTGTCTGCAGCGTGTGAAGCGTCAGGCTCCACCCACTGAAACTACAGAAGCCCGGAGGGGAAAAAACACTGCTGAACAAACACGAAGGAGGCGGAAATATTTAATATGAATTCTGGTTTCAGGAGGAAAAGGTTGAAATTAGCATTTGACTGATTTTAGGGATTTAAAGGCTGACAGATGAAATTAGTTTTTTTTATACTTTATAGAAGCAAACAAATAAACAATTAAAATTTAAAAACAGAAAATCAGGAGTCCTGATTCAAGTTTTGTGTCTTTGTTTGGGATGAAAAGACATTTTATTAAAGGGTGAACAATAATCTGGTATCTAAAAAACCACCTACTGTGCTGCATTCGCTGACTGTTAGCAGGGTGGGAAAATACCAACATCCTGTCAAATCCCAGTAAATTTAGTGGAGAACTTTTAGGAACTTTTTCTGAAACAAGTGAAGCTACTTTGAGATCCAGAAAGGCCGTTAACTAATGACTGAAACCATCTGAAACGAGCCTTTTTGCTTCTAAAACAAGCTGAATGATTTTATCTTGGTGGCTTTTTCCATTTAAGAAAAACAGTTTTTAAGACTTGACACTAAGCACACACAATATTTTGCCCAATTTTTCTCAAAGTGGTTTCAACATTTTAAAATAAAGATAAAAAGCTCAAATCAATTTAACATCTGAAAGAAAAAGTTCAGTTACATGGAAACAATTCACTCACCTTGATATTAAAGTGTTAAAGTGTTCTGGGTTTTCTTTCCAGTAGTCTGGCTCCTGTCCTCGTGGCGTTTCACATCTTTAAACAGCAGCACATCCATCCGGGGGCTTACAGCTCTGCAGACGTCAATCATAAACAACAGCAACATGGAGATTACATGACGTGACACAAACTGTCTGTCTGCCTGTCTGTGTGTTAATGATGATGAGCTCGGCCTGAAGTCGGTTGGCGCTCCTGCTGCTTCACACGGCCTGTTCGTGTTGCTTATTTGTGCAGGATTCAGTGTTTTACCGTCACTTTTATTCTGAAATAATATTTGCTGTGAAAAGCAGCAAAACGGACTCTGCAAACACAGAGCAGGGAAGTTTTTCTGCTGTTCTCTGTTTCCAGCTGTTCAGCCGCTGCCAGTTTACGGATTGGTGGTGTTTTTTTGCTATAGGGATTATATTTTTGTTCCCCTCTCCAGGTGGGAACCTCATGTGAACCCTCAGGCTTATAAAACCCTTATCATCATCATCATCATCATCATCACTGAGACTCTCAGACTCAAAAAGCTCTGCTGATTCGGCAAAGAGGTTTTTTTTTATTTACAAAAATCTCTCAAATCTACATGATGTGAATAAACTGTGAGCTGCAGATATTCACTCCTGCAGCTTATTACCATCCAGCAGTCTGATGCTGATTTAAAAAAAGTATTAAATGAGGATTATATTAGGTGATGAGTAGATGAGACTTGAAAACGAGATGATGCAACGTGCAAAATTAACAAATGCACAAATGGAAACATGCTGCAAGACAGGAAATGTAAAACTGTATAAATAAAACAAACAAAAGAAGTTTGCTAAATGACTTTTCATCCTCAGGTTGTGGATTCAGAGTCAGAGGAGAGTTTTAACGTCCCATGAGGGTCTATAACACAAAAGAGTCGAACTGAAGAAATCCAGCTCACACAATTTTAGTTAGTTTTTTTGTATTTTCACCAGCAGCGACGGGAAGGTGATGATTTTTTATTTTCTGTGAAGCTTCAACAGCAGAAAAACACCAAAACGTGCCAGACGTTCAGGAGTGTGAACACACAGCGAGCACCAGAGTCTGTTTGCTTCGTGTTATATTTTCATTTCCTTTATATATTAGGACAACGCACATGAATGTACATCTCTGTAAACGTGCCGGCTGTGGTTCAGCTGCAGTCCTCTGGCAAGACGCTGATGACAAACACAAAACATCAGCTGCCGAAATGACAAAAATAACAAGATCAGGACACAGAAAAACTTTACAACATAACGAGAACATGCAAAGCAATCTGAAGAAAGTAAAAGAAGCAAAAGCTCAATAAAAAATGCTCCATTAGAAGTCAAAGTTCTGCAGAAATAAAAGAACTCATGCAAAATGGGTCCATTGTTATCATAACTGTATTTATTATTGGAATACTATTACTGAGCCATTAATGTGTAGTTAGTTGTCAACTTGTATTGTTGGGTACTTTAATCTATAATGTATATTTTACAAGCTTTTAACATATTTACATGTAAAATCTTGATCTGATAGGAGCTACTGTAGTGCAGTAAAGAGTACAATATTCTCTGAAATGTAGTAAAGTATAAAGGGAGATACTCGAGTAAAGTACAAGTACCTCAAAATAATACTTAAGTATATATATATATATATATATATATATATATTCCACCTCTGGCAACAGAACCCAAAGAGTTAATAACCACATTAACCACACAGAGTTAACAACCAATAATCTGAATAATAATCTTGAAATGGTTTGACAGACAGCTGGTTAGCAGCACGCTAGCAGGATAATATTGATCATAATATATTCTGTGCATTATCAATGTTCACGTGACTTTCAGAGGCCTTAAGACTTAGTATGAAGGGTTTTTTAATGTTCATGTAGAACATTTTAATTTAAACTATTTATTTTTTAAGCCAAAGTCCTCAGGATGTGTATATGTCAGCAGTGTGATGTGGTGCTATTAAAAGTTTGGAGTAGATATTGTGGATATTAGTGTTAAACATATTCGAGTCAAACCTGTTTGTTCGTGTACTCAAACACACAGCTGATAGTGGAGAAACAAACTAAACTAACAAACTAAAACAAGCTCCAGATTTCAATCCATTTAAATTGGACTGTTAGTTTAAAATGTTTATTCTTAAATAACTTTAGTAATACACAATAAGGAATTGAACGTGCAGCAGTTACGTCTCATTTTGGAAAGAAAACTTTAGGTATTTCTGTTTCTGAAAGTGTATTTCATGTTTTAGTTTTTCCCGGTGACGGTGCAGACTTTTCTGGCTCTTGGTGACGACTCTCGCGTGTTTGTCCCCTCGGTCCCTGCCGTCCTGATGATCCGGGATTAGCTGAGTGGAAGTCGGTGCTAATGACCTGTGAAGGACTTTGTTTAGCAGGGCGGGGGTCAGCGGCCCGAGCGTTCACCCTAAACTTCGGCTCTGCGGCAGATTAGGTGCCACTTAACGCAGAAGCTCAAAGGTGCACGACCAGAATAACCCTCAACACGGGCGCACACCTCCAAAGAACGGCCTCTTACTCCTTTACAACACAGCGGGGCGAGATGTTGAGCCTCAATACGAGTTCCAATGTTTACTTCCTCTGTGATCAGGTAGTTGCAGTCTCAGAACATGTGGATCACGTGGCGGAGCTGGACCATTGATTGTAAACGAATCCTTGAAAAGTTGGGGTGTGTGTGCTAAACCTCCAGAGACCAACAGAGTGCCCCAAACCTGGACGGGGGTCTCTGCAAGACCAAGAGCCTTTGCTGTGTGTCTTCAGGGGTGTGAGTAGAAAAAGGGGCAGCCCTAATCTGCACGCTGGGTATGAAACGGAAACTTAAATGATCACTATAAGCTCTTCGACTGCCTGCCCGCTTCACGTTCAGGGCTGCAGTCCAGTGTTTTCGTGTGAACATCAAAGTGTTTCTTCTCCGTCGTTTGAAACTGCGTCTCACCTTTTACATTTTCATGACACACAACATTGTCAGGCTCCATCACCACGTCCCCTGGAGATGCGCCGCCACCGCCGCCAGTTTCCAATATTGATAATTACTAACAGATAACATGATGTTGCACATGCAGAATGAAATAACATGACCTGGATCCACTTGGCATGGGACAGATGTGTTAACTCGAAGTGTTTTTTAAACTGTATTTCCACTCTGAAACCAGATACTGCGCCATGAGAAACAGGTGGACAAGTTGTAAAAAATGTGCACAAAGAAACAACCAACAAATAAACATGGAAACATTCCATCAAAGCAGAAAAATAACTATTTACTCGGCATCTTTTCCGCACTGTACTCACACAGTGTGACGCTCGTTTGAGTTTAATTCAAAAGGAAAACAGTGAGGAAGAAATCCTGGAAAACAGCTCATCAACGGTGCTCCTGTATCAGCAGGATCCAACATGATGAGCTGCAAATGTCACTTAGAGAAAACAGGTTGAGTCGAAGGTTGACAAACGAGAAACAGCATTTTTTTCTTTGTCCTTGATTTCTGAATCAAAAACCCAGAAAAGTATTTTCAGTGTGGACATTTTGCAGCTTGGCAGATACATTCATTAACAATCTTTCCTCATTATGTTGATTCAAAAAACTTTAATCCGTTAGTAACATGCCAAACGTAACGACTACGTAATCTCTGTAAACAGATATCTGCATATGAAGGCAGAATCTGGAGGCGAGGCACAAGATTTTGGTATCGGAAGCGATCTGGTTTCCGTTTGTAGTCCGAGTAGTATTGACCAATAACATTTGAGCGGGCTTTGGTTGCATGCAGGTAAACGGTCCGTGTGGAGAGCAAAAGAGGCGGAACGCATTAGCTTTTTATCAATCTCTGAGCACTAGAGATTAGCTTTTTAAAAAATGTATCTGCATTCAAATCATCGTCAGACGACAGCCGGTGGGTTCCCAGATTGCTAATCGGACTGTAAACATTGACCGGTGCACAAAAGAGGAAGTCTTGGCCCGGATATCCGTTATCTAGATATCCGCTTGCTACACAGGAGGCCCCGAAACATTGGCTGTTGCCCCCAGAGGCTAAATAAATCGTCATCAAACGAATGGCGATGGGTTCGGAGATTGTTTGCTACGTAGGTCGAGTAGTAGAGGTGGTCAGCCATTAATGTAGAAGCTGCAGTTTAATACTGAATACTTAATACTGAACCAGACACGACCGGACCACTTACTATGCAGTTAATCTTGAACAGTTCACATTCTTCTATATTAAACGTCGCAATTACAGAACATATTATCTTTAGAAGAAGATACATCAGGATATGATATGATACGTCTCTCCTACATGTAAAGTTCATTTATAAATTAGTTTGATGCCACAAAAGCTCAGAAAATCGAGCCCTTTTATAACGGATGGCAGTTTTCAGAATCGGTGTGTAAACTAACAGACAAAACATTCAGTCATGCATACTGTATATCTACTTTCTACAAACTCCTGAACTCCTGATACCCGATACTACAGAACACATGATTTGCATTTTACAAAGACTTAGTGAATGCAGGGCGGTTACTCTTAACGACAACACGGTCCACCTGTGGCTCAGCTGTACATCACACACAGCTCCAACCCAGAGCTCCTGTAGGGGACTTTGTCGTGCAGTTGATGCGTGCGTCAGTCCTGAAGGCCTTTCTGGCTCAGTCAGGCGTGAACGGCCGAGTGTGGAGGAAGCAGCAGAGGCCGTGTCTGCAGGCGCATGTTGTGATCTCTGAAAGCGTCTCTATCAAACAGATTACGGGCGGAAATACCTGACACGATGGCAGACAAAAGAGAATCGAGTGTTGAGAGAGGACACGCGACGTGTGAACAGTCTGAGGCTGTGTTGTGTCAGATCGGAGCAAAACGTGAATCATTATTATTGTTATAATTACCATGTTCTGGGATTTGGTGAAGAGTTTTAGTGTCCCATGAAGACCTAACTGCAAGTTCAGAGGCCTTTTCATCCCGACAAAGCGTGTATTCTAATTCGGGAGCGTATCTATGTTCCGCAGTTCAATATCCTCTTAATATGACACGTTCAGGAGACATTTTAAAGGGTTTCATGTTCTCAGTAATGTTTTTGTCCCTAGGTCTAAATGTTCAATGTATGTTTCCCTGGTCAATATGATGAAATCACCCACCTACTGATGTCATACTGTGAAACCTGCGCCCTCACATTTGTGGGCAAGACAGTTTTCTTGACTTCAGACATTGATATCTCCACAGTGGCTGAACAGATTTTTAACATTCAAACTGCATTTGAAAGGTCAAATCTTTTGCAATTTGACCTGCGAAGACAGCCCTTACCAGTCTCTTACGATACGCGGAGTTGCCAACAGTTGGAGGACCTCCCTCCCCTTTTCATTGTGTTCACACTGCAAGAACTGGCAACGATCGTAGTTCTTAGAACGCCGTTTGTAGGGATTTTTTTTAGCTCCGACTTCAGAGTAGGCACTCTCCCAGCACAAGAGGAACCTGGAGTGTACGGTGATTGGTCCAGACATAAGTGTACTGTGATTGGTCGAACACATGATCCAATGCAGCACCGGCAACCGGCATGTTTAATAAGCCGTGTAACAGCTCGTAACGGTAGCCTTAAAAAATGGACCAAAACACGGACAAATGGAGCGACAGTGAAGTCCAGGCTATATTGAGCGTATGTGCGACGCCATTTTGACTCGTCAAAGCGGAATATAAAAATCTTGTGTGTGACGTTGCTATACCAACCGCCGGCTGTACACTACCCTCCTACCTTCATACCTTCCTTGATGGTTTGTAGTTCCCCGGGGGGCAGCTCTTCTCAGGGAGTCCCCAGAACTGTTTGGTCCGAGAACGCCTACTAGTGTTAGTTTATATTAAAAGACACACATGCTGGGAACATGCAAAATTGTCGGTATCCAACTTCAAAAGCCCCTTTCAGTAAAATCCAGAGGTCATTTTGGCCCCTGAGTTTTTATTTGTTTGAACAGAGTCACTCGGTTACTGTCGTTCCTGCTCACTTGGCATTAGAGATCCGGTTTCACAGAAGACATTTTGACACGTCGCAGTATGAAAAGCACAGGTGTAAATAACAAAATGAGTGATGGCTCATGAAGTCCTGGTGTTGTACATGCTGGCTCTCTGTCAAACAGTCATGACTCACTGGGACACTTGAATAGATCAGAGCCATCGTTAACATTATTAGTAACACCTGTGATTTCCCACCTGTGAGCAGCGTCATCTTCTTTAAAATACTGTCCGAGTTCAAGGTTTGAAACAAGCAGCTAAAATGTCAGCTAACACTAATCCGATGTCACGTTAGCGAACGTTGAGACAAACTGAACGCAGGAGATTTGAGGCATTTTTTAGGATTTAAGTTTGTTTCAGTTGTTTCAACTCTGGCTGAACTTTAAATTCCCTGTAAGCTTCCTGTTAAATTTGTAAGAAGGTCAGGGTGCCGTGACCTCTGACCCCTAGCTTTCTAAAATTGGTTGTTTTTAAATGTCTGTGCTTTGGAGCTGTTTCCTGCTGCTGCAGACAAATAAATACCTTAACTGATGACTTTAAATGTCTTTTTATAAAGGAAACCGTATAAATCTAAATCTAAAGAAGATCAAAACAGTTTTCAATTAAACAGTTTTGTTGTAAAGCATTTGTGAAAATATTATAGGCTACAAATATTAAGCATTTCCTGAGACTTTGCATGAATTTTAAAACTAAATTTACACTCCTTTGGGTTTTTCAGTCACCTGTAACTTCACACTGTGGAGAAGAGAAATGAGACGACTGGAAGAATAAACCCACCTAATCTTTTATCTTGTTGACCAGTTGCTACGAGCCACCTGTGTTCATATATCTGCATCACTTTGTAAATCTGAAACAAAGTTTTTACACTTCGGGGAGGTGGAGAAGTTGGTTTATCAATAAAAAGAAAATGTGACAAACCACTGGAACCAGACCTGACTGGAGAATTAGCTCCACCAGCTGTTTATCTCTTTATCTGTTTATCTAGTCGTCTATGAACCAACTCCTAACAGTAGTGGATGGAAACGTGCATTCATTTGCATTTTCTTTTGCAGATGTTCTGAAAATGTGGTTAAAATTTGCTCCAGATTTGCATGGAGTACTTGGCTGTTGTCAAGGGAAACACAAAGAGGGACTTTTCTAACTTTGGAAGACACCTACGTAACTCTGTTAATCTGTCGTGAACGTGGCGTTAACCACATTTTCGTGGCCGTCCTGCGTCACAGCTAACAGGGCCGAGTGTGAGCTGAAACGGCAGCTTTTTAAATTTTAGAAACACAAGGACACGTTAACTCGCCTGATGCATACAGTTTGTTGACGCAGGAGTTGTTCCAGTTCATTTCATGACTAATTTCACCCCGTAATCATTCATATTTTAACTTTTTGAAATTTTTTTTTTTTGATCAAGAAAAAAGAAATATGAGTCTCGCCAGAGCAGAAGTAGGTTCAGAGAGACGCAACGTTAAAATCCGTTCGTATAACTGAGGTGCTCTGTGGTTTAGTTACATTAAGACAATAATAATCATAATTTAGGAGCTGTACTTATGAAACAATAAATACATAATATTCACTTGGTCTATATGAATATAATAGTGCTTCTGTCTTGATATATTTGAGCCGTGGGGGTTGTGAATGCCTTTCTGTCGCTGTAATCCGCCTGCATGAGGGCGGTTTGTCTGTCAGCTCGGCTCTGGTTACAGCAGCATGTTCACTCACACTTTAGCATTTCAGCACTACTGAATTAAACTAGCGGATACTCTGTCGGAGAGTTCACTGTGTTCTCTTTGTACTTCTTTATGTTTTTGATCACTGTAACGTTCCATTTAAGACTTAAAACATGTCTTTGATACAGAGTGAAGAGTTGTCTAACATAGTTACAATAGGTGTTAATCATATTTAAAAACCTGTGAGATCTTGCTCTAAAATATTCCTGACTACATAAACAACAATTTAAAGTTTAAAAGTTTAAATAAAAATACACAAAAAGTAAAACTGAAAACAGGCTGTCAGGGCCTTTAATAGTGTATTTACACGTTCTCACGATAATTTGATTTTGGCACTTTCCCTCTCAGTAATCCACAGTGCATGTGTCGCCTTGTTTCTTTGTGTAACCACAGTCTTTATTATTAATACTTTAATAATGGGGGCCAATTCTGTGTCCCTGGAGCAGCTGCTGCAGCTCAAGAGTGAGTTCATTTGTTCATTTTATTTATTTTACATTTCTCTCTTATAACTATAACGTAGGTTCAATGATCCCTTGATCCTAAAGTAGGCTACTTTTTGATTTACATTTGGTAGCTAGGCTAACGTTAGCGTCTCACTGGATTTGAGGAACCTAAACTTACCTGAGGCAGCGTTACGTTTCAGTCCTCATCCTGAAGCCTTTTCTTTTTAATTATAAGTTGAATTAAGTGAAAACATACTGTTTGGGAATATGAACATGTAAACTAAGCAGTCAAACAGGGTTATAGCCTCAGCCTGTTAGCATAATGTCATGTGCATCAAATGCTTATTTAAAACCCCTTTACGGGGTTCTCGTTTTAAAAAGAGTCAGCTGGAAACATTAAAAAGTCAGCAAGAGACAGCGGTTTCAACCAACTCGTGCCGCTAACGTTAGCTTGATTGGCTAGCATGCTGCAGCGGATAAACTCTGCTAGCGACAGTTTCAAGCGACAACATCGCCGGTCGCCAAAAGGACCCATTGTTTCAAACATTTTTACAAATTTTGATGGTAAATGTGCCACCGGTATCGTTTAACTGTAAAGAGGATTTAACACATAATTGTTGTTGGGTTTTTTTTGACTTAGATGTTGAATAATTGTATTTCCTTTGCAGAGTTTAATCTACAGAAATGTAGATAAAGTAAAATGTTGCATTGCAGCTTGGAGTCCGGCCTCGTCGCGCTCTGGGACTCTCCAACAACCCACCAGGTTTACAACCAAACATTGGTGACGCAAAATCTGCTTCAGTTTCTGGATCACGGACGTGACAGCCGACAGTGAGGAGGTCAGAGGTCAGTGTGCATGTTTCATTCATCACTGCAGCTGACAGCTCAGTGTCGGACGGAGGTGACTGTTCGTGACTCACTGGAACAAACTGAGGGAACGTATGAACTGAAGACTGCCAAACTTACATCAGCTGCTCCATCTGAGAGGTTTCCAGAAGTACTTACTTTAAAATCTGTTCATCCGCTTTATATTTCTTCATTTTTAAATCTGATTACGTTTCATTTGTTTGGCGTACAGACTCAATCCAGCAGTGATTACATTCAATTATGACTCAGCAAAGATGCAATCAATCATAAAATCTCAGTTTCTGCCCACAATTTGATCTGATTAATGTCGGCTGGTTGTTTTTTATACTCTAGGAAAGTGAACTAAACGAGGTAACTGAAAGCAGAAATCAGCCTAAAAGCCAAATAAAGGTTATTAACAGAACAAACACAGAACAAAATACTGTTTAATCTTTTAAACATTTTTAATTGAGCCCATAACCAGCCTTAGGTATAAGAGGATTAATCATCCATTTTTATTTAGATTATTTATCTTAATTATGGTCCTGTTTTAATATTTTTACCTTACATTTAAAACTAAAACAAACAGTACGTATTGTTTAAGTTTCTGACATGTTTTTCTGAGTGTAGTGCCTGGATGCAGGAAGATACCAGATGAAAATCATATAATAACTTTAAAATATCATCTAGATATTTACATAATAACATGAGAAAGAAGTAACACAGGAGTCTGTGGTTGGTGTCCCGTCAATGTTGGTTTCATTTAACCATGAAGGTGATCAATGACTAACAATAGAGAAACAGTTACACATACAGTTAGCTTAGCTTAGCATAAAGACTGGAAACAGGGGGAAACAGCTAGCCTGCCTCTGTCCGAAGGTAACAGAATCCCCCCGTTACATTTTAATACGTACAAAAACCGAAGAGGATAAATGACAATGATTTTGTGGTTTTACAGGAGAGTTGTGGGCAGAGAGCAGTAACTTCCTGAAGTCCTTCGTTACGTTTGGACGGAACCAGGCGAGCTGTTTCCCCACGTTTCCAGACTTTATGAACGTCTATCTTTGGGTAAGAGGATTTTCCATTACAGCCATTCTGTGATTTAAACATTATGACCTTTATCGTGTAAAAGGAATTCAGCTTCAGCGCTGTGTTATCTACATCCTGTCCAGTTGTCAGGGCTTTGGTTCCAGATCAGGGCGAGCAGCTGGTCTGACCTCAAGTGGTTTAACAGGAGTGTGTGTGTGTGTGTGTGTGTGTGTGTGTGTGTGTGTGTGTGTGTGTGTGTGCTGCTGACAGAGTGTAAAACTACGTTCCTGCAGGGGACGGGAACGGTCCAAACGCTCAATCACCATCACTTATCAGCCCTGCAGGGCGGCGGCAGCACTCAACATGTCGTCACTGTCAGGTTAGAGGCGCGCTACTCCGTCTGCTGATGCACATGAAGTGAAAACTGTTAGATTTCCTGGTTTCCTGTGATGTGTTGTACCGTATCTGTGGTAGTAGTAGGAATTACGTCCATACTGGATGCTTCCGCACCTTTATTGCATTTATGTCGTTCGTTGACGTCCATGTGTAGCATGTTTGAGACCCATCTCAGACCTTCCAATTAAAATTTCCATTTCTTTCTCAACCTCAATCAAGTGTTTCAGTGGCCCAACCTGAATCATGTTACTCTAACTGGTTTTAAGTAACCAAAAACTAAATAGGACTAAATAGACTGTCAGCAGCAGATATGTTTTACGATTATATGTTCGCAACGCCAAAACGTTTCAGCGATCGTAGGAATAGCGCTGAAACAATGAGGCGACTAATCACTTACAGAAAATTAATTAACAACAATTTTCATAATCAGTTAATCGTTTATCAAGAAATATTTATGTTTTATATGATTGTAAAGTGAATATCTTTGGGTTTTGGACTGTTGGTCAGACGAATCAAGATAAACGAAGACATTACTTTGGGCTGTTAATGACTCATTAATCAATACTGAAGGTAATCATTAGTTGCATCCCTGCCTAAGTATTTGTAGAAGGCCGTTACTCTGATCAGTTCAGCCAGGATAATACGTTGTGGCTCTGGTCTCAACTGGTCGGCTGTTAAATCAGGTTTTAGGGTTTGGAAGTGTGAACCTGCAGTGAGTTGTACTGGTTTGAGACCAGTCTGTGGTGGGTGTGACATCACTGGTTCAGACATAAAATTACATCGCTACCCCCCCCTCAGCCCCGCCCCTCAGCCCCGCCCCTCTGGGCCAAAACAAGCGGACTGAAGCGCTGGCCTGCACTGACCTAAATTCTCCCAGAGAGACTCCTCTTAAAGCTGCAGAGACGCAGACAGACAGACAGACAGACAGAAAATGAAGCACAGACTGATATTAAGATACAGACAGAGACAGACAAGATAGAGACAGACAGGGGAACAGATGGCGATTGACAGAGACAGAGACAGGCGAAGACAGAGACTGAAACACAAGAAGAGACGGTCTGGCAGAGACAAAGACGAACAGCGACAGAGGAGAGACAGGAAGACGGGGACAGAGAGAGAGACAGACACTGATGGAGACAGGTAGAGACAGACAGCATGAGGACAGATGGACAGAAAGAGGGAGACAAGACAGAGACGGAGAAACAAACTAAAATAAAGACACAGACAAGAAGAAACAAACAGTTTCCTTCCAGTTTTTATAATTTACTACAAAAACCTGTTTGGATTTGAAGATTACGACTAACATGCGACTCACTATGATTATTTATGTATTTATTTAGATTTTTTATTACTTTTTGGGCCGTGTCATAAAGTGTCGGTCTGAGATGACTCGTTATTTATTACACAATTATCAATTTATATATTTATTATACTGTAGCTTTACAGTACAGGACTATGTGTTAGTTTTTACCTTGTCTTTACTTTCCATCATTTTAAAGAACAGCATAAATATCGTTCTTGAACTCAGGTTTTTACGGACGATATAATGAGATAAATATAAGTTACAGAAGCCACATTAACGACTGAAAACTTTACTGTAACGTCACTATTTTGGAGTACAAAAGGACTAAAAGCCACTAAAGGAATATTACATGTGTATTATAAGAATTCAAGCGAATGTATGGGCAATACAGAATAGTTTAAGAATAATACAAGACCTTTGAAACACCTTAATGTATAAGGCCGAACACGCTAAAGAGGGCTGTAGATTCAATATAATACTGATATTAATCAATGAATATTTCTGCCTTAAAATAACTGATAACGCTACATTTTTAAGAAAATGTTTACCACAAGTTTGGGAAAATTATAATCTCATACAGCTGCTTTAAGAAAACACTTAACATTTACATTGACAGGACAAAAACTGCAAATTATATTAAAATATAGCCTAATAAAACGTATTTCTCGAAACTTTACATTTTGATTTCCTCTCATTTTAGCCTGTTTTTATTTTAGGGTCAAATAATAAAGAGTGTCAGACGCAAAAACTGTGCAGATAAAGAGTCAAACTGCTGCACGACGACAAAATGAATGAGACGTTAATATCTGCTGAAATATATAGATTAATAATAAAATAATACCGAACAAGCAAAAGATAATGAATAAACTTCTAAGCTCATCGAACGTAAAGACAAACTTCTAAAATCAAAAAGTAAAAAATACACAAAACAAATACGTCCCTCGTAATAATGCTTAAAACAAATATGAAATAACCAGTTTTCTAAAAATCTAAATTAATGTGTCAAATGTCAAAAACTCCTGAAATACTGAGGAAGAAATAATTATTCGTATAAAAGTGGCTGCTGTAAGAGAGTCTCTCGAAAAAGTCCAAAAGTTAATAAAAATGTCTGAAAATAAGTCGTGATACGACTAAAAAAAGGTTTTTTTTAATAATTCACACAAAAAAATCACTCCAAATTATTTTAGCAGCCTCTAATAATACTGATAATAAATAAATAAATAAATCTCTTTTAAAAAGTCGCCCAAAATAAAGTCTCACAGGAAGAAGTAGAATAAAGACACTCAAAGCAAATGAGTCATTAGAGAAATAAAAGTTACTTAAACAACAAATAAACTCAAATAAGTAACTTTTAAAAATACCAAAACTAAAAGGAAATTCATTCACAACATACATGTATTTTAAAAACGTTACTCACTCTTCTTCAGGTTATTTCATCCTTTTTAATCAAGTTTAGTTTCTCTGGAAAAACAAAAGAAGAAACAGACAAACAGCAACGAAACGGACGCTTTACTCACTTCGTACGAACACGTGAACGCTGACGACAAAAGTGCAAAAATAAAAACAAAAAAACCTCCAAAACATTTTTTTTTGTACAAAACCAAAATGGAAAAAGAAAAAGTGACATGGAGAGAGATTTAAAAAACCAAAACCCTCTGAGCCTGGATCAGTCTGCTGCCAATCAACCCTGTTTCTCCTTTAAACATTTTAACATTTAAATGAGACTTTGTGCTTTTATTTTGCCAATAATATTCTTATTTCTCTATTTGTTCACCAGCATGTAGGATCTCAGTGTGTGTGTGTGTGTGTGTGTGTGTGTGTTTATTTCGTCAGAGGTTACATAAGTTTGTCTGCTCTGCACTGTAAAAAAAATGTAAAAAAAGTAGAGAAGGGAGAAAGTGACCAATCAGCAGCTTCCTGTCTGTTTGTACGATCAGCTGTTTGACATATATCAACAGAAAAATACACAAAAACTCAATGTTAAATCCAACCTGCAGCTCGTTTACACAGCTGATCATTTTAATAATAATAATCAATATCTTTAACAGTGCAGGTTGATATTAATCCCAGCAGAGACTGGAGGATTTCAGCCCGATTTAGACCAGAATTTATTTTGAAAAATACATATTTTTTTAATAATTCACATCATAATTTCACTTTTCTCATTTTTGTTTGCTACATATCGGCCTTAAAGGGAAAATATCATCGACCTCGTCAACATTATCTGCTGCCTCGCTGCGATTTATTTTCGCTAAAGGCAACATTTCTGTGATATTGGATCCGGATCGAGTTGCAGAGCTCTGTCAGCGCTGACCTGAGATCTGAGGGGGGGCCGATCGATACCACTGGGATCCATACTTTGATAGTCAGACGCTTCTCATTTGGTGAGCTTATAAAAACATGTTAAGTTTTTTTGGTCCCGCTGATGAAAATAAAACGCACTTTGTTTTGACGTTTATTTGGGGGATTTTTGTAAACAGGAAGAGATCCGTGGAAGCTGATTGGCTGTTTAATTTTTTACATGCTGATTAAGAAAACTATATGTAACTGTAAAATATTATTATTATTATTATTTTACCAGCCACTAAACCGTTTTAACAGCACAGTTTGTGTCATGTGATTTATGTCTAATTAAATACTGACTAATCCGCACCAAATAATCATTTCAAAGGAATTATTTATTGAGGAATAAAATCACTTTTGTCAGTTTGAGAAAAAAACCAAACAGATTTATTTAACCAGTACTTCCAAATGAACTGTGGTGAAAAGACATCTAGGTGTTGTTTTGTAAATTAAACATATGTAACATTTATTTAGTCTTTTTTTTAAGGCTTCAAATGATCAAAAACCTGAAATAAAGTTACAGAATTTAAGTTAAAATAATTATTTCATGAAACGAAAATGTGTAAAAACAACAACAAAAAACATAATTTTTTTTAAACCACATTTTTTAACAACACCTGTTTGTCTTCTCACTGAACCCTCTTTATCGGTAATATCGTCACATATCGGTCACAGATTGTAAATATGGTCCCTCCCTGCTGAGATCAGCTGATGCACGTTTTAAAGATGCCACTGAAGCCTGCTGTGCAGCTTTTTACTCCCCAAAATAAAATAAAAATAAAAAAATAAGTCGCACTGCACTTGGCTGGAAAAACTCATATCTCCAATTGTGGAGATTTTTTTTGTGTGTGTGTGAAAATACATGCTGCTAATTTTCCTCTTAAAAACCATCCAGATAATTCTCCTCCAACTCAAATGAAATTAAAATAAAAAGTGGAGTTACGGTTATTTTGTCAAACTACAATTTTCAAAGTCAAGAATGAAGTTTAATTAGTTGGTACTTTGGAGACACAAGTTTTCCACCTGACAGCAGCTGTGTGTGTGTGTGTGTGTGTGTGTGCGGGGCCTGTTTTCATGCTGCAGCACGCGCACGCGGAGGCCTCCACCCTCCGCCGGTCACTTTAAAACTTTTACCGGAAGCCGGAGCAGATGAGCGGGTCACTAACAACGGGATGGGGGTGATGTCTGTTTTTTTTATGTTTCTTTTAAATAAGGAGGCTGTTTGTTTGGCCCTTTGCGCACATGCGCAGCAGGTTTTACGCTCATACAGGCCTGCACGCACACACACACACACACAAACCAAAGCTAGCTGCAGTGAAAAGGACAATCTGGGCTTTGATGATGATGATGAACAGGAAAAATATAAAAACTCGTATTACAGCTGCGTGGTTTTGCATAATTTTACACATGAAGAGTTCTATTCCAAAACACATTTATATCCATGAATTGATTTATTTAAAGGGGCGATTTAAGTCAGATAATCTATTTTTAGTACAGGAAAGCAGCAGTGAGGATATTATTAGCTTAACTTCAGTTCTGCCGTTTTGGAAACAAGATAGATTTATGTTTGGATATCATTATTTTGGAAGGAAACTCTTCACAGAGCAGTTTTGTTATTATTGTTATTAGTGTTAGGCCTGTCTGGGGTCAAACCTGAGTAGAGATATGATTTGTAGGCTTCTTTTCCTCTCAAAACCCCTGATTGTTTCTGCTGATTTTAAGGCTTTATTTTTTCATTAACTACTTATTCAAAAGTTTTTCCTACCAAAAAAAAAGAGAGAGAACAGAAAAGAATAAGTTTTGATTGTCTTTTTCCTCCTTGATTGTCTCAAATGTCATAAATAATTATTAACCCTGTGTGTCTTATTTCATCCCCCCCCCCCGTTCCTCAGTACTGATGAGTATACACATAGAATTTAAATACATTGTACAATAAATACAAAACATAAATAAAAGACTCAAAGAAAATACTGAAAATCTTTGTACAAGATATAAATAGCTTGAAATATACTAAGTGTTACCTTTGGCAAGTCTAGTTTACAGTTGTACAACCCGCGGGTAACAAACGTTTGTCCCTTTTTCAATAAAATACGGAAAAGAAAATCAAAAGAAACCCGTTGCTCTTCGGGGCAGAATATGGCCAAAACGTTTCACTTCATATATTTTTTTTGCGATCAGTGTTTGATATTTACCACTTATTATTTGCCCTTAACGTGACGTCTTTTGTGCGTCCTCCTCCCGGTGCCATCCACGGAGAGCTGATGGTGAAGGGGGAGGATGGAGTTCAGTTTAGGAAAGCGTTTGGGGTCACCCTCTTTTGATGGGACAGCACCCCGGGGAACCCCGCGGATATGCCCGGGGAGAAGGCCGGTAGGGAGCTGTTTCTGAGGGAGTCCGAGAGCAGGGACTGCGGGGAGCTGCTGGTCGCCAGGCCGCCGAAACCCGGTGCGTCCTGCTGAAGATGCGGCGGGGGAGGCGGCGGTCCTCCTCCCGGTGCCCCTGCAGCAGCGTGTTGGGTCCCTGAGACAAAATACCCGGCAGTCTGACCGGAGAGCAGCCCGACCGGCGACGTGCTCATCCCGTAACTGTTCGTCAAGCCCAGCGCCCCGGCGGCCGACCCGCCGAGGATGGAGCGCCCCAGGTCCCCGTTGCTCAGCTGCTCCACTGCGGGCAGCAGTGACCCGTAGCCGGCCGCTTGGTTTAAAAACCCGGGGGAAGATCCGTTGTAGTGCGGGTGATGGTGGTGGTGATGGTGCAGGGAGAGAAACGGAGAAATCTGCCAGTAGAGCGGGTTGTTCGCCCGCTCGTTAATCCCCAAGCTGAGAGGAGCGAAGCGCAGCCCGCGCTTCATCGCCAGCTTGCCCCGGGAGGTGGCGGAGCGCCTGCGGAGTTTCCCGGTAGTCCCCCCGATGAAAACGTCATCGCTGCTCGGGTCCAGCATCCAGTAGTTCCCCTTCCCCGGGTCGTCGTAGTGCCTGGGCACCTTAACGAAGCACTTATTGAGGCTCAGGTTGTGCCGGATGGAGTTCTGCCAGCCCTGCTTGTGCTCCCGGTAATACGGGAAGTTTTTCATGATAAACTCGTAGATGCCGTTCAGCGTGAGCCTCTTCTCGGGGCTCTGCCGGATGGCCATCATGATCAGGGCGTTGTAGCTGAACGGAGGCTTGTCATATTTCCCGTTTTTCCCGCTATTATTGCCGTTAGTATTCTGCTCCGATGTGGCCTTAGCGCCGTCCTCTCCTCCGCCTCCCCCTCCGCCCTCCTCCTCCTCTTCCCCCTGCTCCTCCTTGCCCGGTTTCTCCGGGTCCAGAACCGCGGCTGTGGAGTCTACCTCCGGTGGGTCCAGCGACTTCTCAGACTCGGAGCCCGGTGAAGGAGAGAGGGTCCCGGGGATGCCGATGACCGCGGCGGCGGCAGCAGCAGCAGCGACGGAGTCCGGTCTGTCGCACTTGGAGGGCAGCAGGAGGCTCTTGATGCTGAAGGAGGAGGACCGGTGGACGGTCGGCGGGTCTTTTACATCCTCCATGCCCGGTGGCGGGTCTCCCAAAAACCAGGAATAAATAATAATAAAAAAAATAACAACAACAACAACAACAACAACTCCAAGCTCGTCCACCTCCGTTATCCGGGCTGGAAACGAAAGAGACAGAGAGGAGAGAGAGAAAGGAGGGTCAGCATGAGAGATGCATGGATGGAGGAGTGGAGAGAGAGAAGAGAGAGAGAGAGCGAGAGAGCTTGGCTTGGATGTGGAAAAATTAGTAATTAAGGAGGTTCCGACTCGAGGCTACATCACGGAGAGGAGGAGCTTCTCCAACTTGGTGATTTTATCAACAAATCCTCTTTTCTGCTTCTTCCTCTCCGTCCTTCCGTCTTTAACTCTGACGACCTTTACTGTCTCCAACAACACAAACCTGTCATTTTTATCTGCTCTCTTTAATCTCTCTCTCTCTCTCTCGGTATTTACGCGCGTGCACCTCTTCCTAAGTTCGCTCGTGTGATTGTGCCGTGCGTCATGCACCCTCCTCTGTGCGTGTGTGAGTGTGAAATCCCTTTCTGAGCTTGTGCGTAAAACTGTGCGCGCCGGTGCGTGTGCGTAAAAGCGCACAGGCGGTCTCCTCGGCTTTGTTTCCTCAGCCACAGCAGGCTAATAGTTCGGATTCATGTCGGCAAACACAGCGCGTGCACGTTCATGGGGGGGTGGGGGGGGGGGGG
>LKNJ01001824.1:11224-32661 GCA_002120245.1 Maccullochella peelii | reverse complement strand
GGGGTGAAGCACTGAGCACACCGCTATTGTCTACTAATAAAAATCATTGTGCCGGGCAGGAAACACACACACACACACACGCACAGCCCAGAGGCGGCAGGTCTGACGCTGTAACCAGAGCGCCTCCTGTCGACAGCAGTCAGTACTGCAGCACAAGTGGAAACCTGTTTATTTTCTTTTTACAGTAACACACAGATGATGGGTTTCAAGGTCTGTTTTTCTGCCAAAAAATAAGTTAAATGTAAACAAAATCAGGGGAATTAGTCATTGTCCATCTGTAACATGTTTATAGGAATATATGATATCAGGTACAGAAAGTAGAACTAAACAGTTCAATGAATAAATTCAGTATTTCCAAAATCCTAAAAAGCTACAGCTCTGCCTCCACCATTTCATCAAATGGAAAAAAAATCTATTTGTCTTCTGCATCATTTTAGACACAAAATTCAGCCGTACATCTTTGGAAACTTTGTGATCTCTACTAGAATGAAAAGTTATGCAGTGTTTGGTCAAATAAATAAAAGTGAAGACACTGGAGAACTGAACACATTTCCTATTACATTATTTTCAAAATTTGCAGTCCAGAGGATTTTTCAAAACAGCATTTAGTGACTTTCTGTAATTTCCTTTTTGGCAGTAAAAAAAAAAAAAATGGCACAGGTAACAGAGGTTGCATCTACCAACAACTTCATCCATCACTAATTGAATTCCCTGCTCTGCGAGCGCGTTAAGTGACCCAAAATCGAGCCCTCCCACCGTGGAGCGCACGGGTCCAGCAGGTGAATGCAGGTGTTTCTGTAAAGTGGAGCTCAGCAGAGGACACATTTTGGATTCTTGTTCCAGCTTCAGGAAGAGGAGCAGCAACAAACTGCCGGTTAGCGGTCACTTTACTTTTTGTGCACGTGTGTGTCGCCTGCACGTGGTGGTGTGTTCATGCTGCATGCTTTAGTGAGGTTTAATTCTGCTGCTGCTGATTGTGTTAAATAATTTGTGTATTTCAGCATTTTGTTCTGTTGCCTGCATGATTTCGTGTTTCAGGTTATTAAGGCAAACAAGGGTCCATCTGTGGAGCTGAACGTGTGAATAAAAATGTGCTACTGGGCCACATTAACCCCTCTTTTCCTCACGCTCTGTGTGCAGTTGTTCTATATATTACATGGCTCCAGATTTGATTAAATTAAATACATTAATTAAAAAATAGGAATATGCAACATGTAAACCCAAAACTGAAACACTTAATGTCTTTAAACTAGATTTTGACAGGTGCTGATGCTCAGGTAACAAAGCAGGACCTAGTTAAGGTCATTAAGTCAGTTGATGTTCCTGCTGCAGGTTTACAGAAACCAGTTGACACTCAGTGAGCCTGGAGCTCTCTGGGCCCCTGGAGTTTTGCCCGGTTGCTAATCCGGCCCCTGGTTCTGCTACTGGCTGAGGAGCTGCAGTACAGTAAGCACTTTGAGCCAGTTTAGAAACGGTTGCCCAATTCTTCCAACTATTGTCCTCGTGACAATAATGAGCTCTGTATCCTGCAGTAAAACTGAATTGTTCACCTTCTAAAAATAAAATGTACATGTAAAAATACTGTGTAAACAGCTCTTAATATTCTATAACACACACCAGTCCAAATGATTCCTGTTTATTCTATAAATTACAGTTTCAACCTGTAATGCAGAACAGAACAGAAACTGGGCCTATAAACACAAGTGATCAATCAATTCTGATCATCAGTTAATCACAAGATTTCTCCACGGGGACAGTGTGCTGCATCATGTCATGGTAATTAATCAAAGTTCAAAACTGTTAAAATCTCTTTAACTTAAACATATTAAATGTAAATATTCATTTTGGATTACAAGCTGCGTTCAGGGACACACACAGCTCTGTGATCGCTGTATGTTTACACTCACTGCAGATTTTGTATGACAACAGAGCTGAAATCCAGATTACACACACACACAGGTCTTCCTTCTCCAATCTGCCGTATTAAATCTGGGCTGTGTTTTTGTGCCAGATGGTGTTTCTGTTTAACTGGATCTGAACCTCCAACAAAGGCTCTATTTGGGCTGCGTTCACATGCATGAAGTCACACACACACACAGTACCTCTGATACATTCACTTTATATCAACTTTCGTTTCGGCAGGTGCGTTGTCTGTTTCAGGGTCAAATACTGAAGCACATCTTCATGTTTCTGGATCAGACACTCACCAAGTTAATAACAGATCTGTGAACATGCTGATCAATAAATCAGAATCAGCTTTATCGGCCAAGTATGTGTGACCAACAATGTAAATAAAAACTCTAAATACAAGTCCAGTGTTCTGTAAGTTGTGAACAATAGAAATAGTGCAAAGGAAATGCATAATGAATGGATATACATGGAGTGGATGATTATGTGCAGTATATGCATGTATACATGTCTATATATATTCACTGCGTGCAGAATTTATATTGATTTATATTGAAAACAGAGCAGTCAGGCGATCAGGGGAGCAAACAATTCAGCCTAGCAGGTGTTTTCATACACTTTTGGCTACAATGCCTTAAGAAGAGAATCAGCTGTGACCCAGAGATAAAGAACAGGGGCGAAGATTCAGAAGATTGTAATATATATGTATGTATATATATATATGTATATGTATGTATATGTATATATATATATATATGTATATGTATATATATAATTAAATAATCAGGAGCGTTTTCCTGTGCAACAAGGGAGTATTAAAGAATCCACCTCCAAATAAAGTGGTTTAGATCATCTGGATAAACTGTAACTTGGCGAGTACAATGTTAGTACTCACAGAAATGATGGACAAAACTACAACAATAAGTTATTATAAACTGGAATCATTTTAAAGGCAAACAGTAATAACAGGAATACGTAACTTTAAACAGACAAAAACAATAGCTACCAAATGTTGCCTATACTACTCACTGTGCTCTTACATTAATAATTATGGGATTAGCCACTTAAGGTAAGCAGCCTGTAAGCTTGCACCGTAAGGGGAAATTCCATCCATCTACCCATCTTCATTACCCACTGATCCTGTGCAGGGTCGCGGGGGGACGGGGCCCGTTGCACTGGATGAGAAGCAGGGTTTGCTGCGTTGCCGGACTCGCCTCATTCAAATGAGTGAGGCTGCGTTTTATCATGAAGTCGGTCTGAAGGGGACACTGAGTTGGGTTGAAGAATTAATGTCCTGTGATATTAAAATGATTTCTCCGAGGTACGACATCATATTTCCCCAGGATTCCCGAGATAGACGATCATAAAATATCTGGCTAATTTTCTGATGTTATTCTTCCATATTTATTTGATTATGTCGTAGTAAAACAACACATTTCTCTCTTTGACTCTTTGAGGTGAAAACTAGTCCAGTCTGTTTAGCAAGTATAATGTTTACCATGTTCAACATCTTAGCCTAGCATGTTAGCATGCTAACATTTGCTAGTTGACACTAAACAGCTGAGGATTAGGGTTATTAGTGCGGCTGCAGCTTTGAGCTACAACATGCACTTGTGGTGAGGGTGGCTAAACGTTTCTGTAGTCCCAGTCTGACAGAAGAACCTTGCAGAACTCTTCTTCTTCATCTCCACAGTCAGACAGTTTCAGCGCCGGTCGCTGGTGTCACTTTCCCGCAGGCCGAGCTCGCCACCAGCTGCACGGATTGCAGAACTGTTGCCAAAACAGCGCCAGCTTTTAAGAGTTAGATTATCGTGAGTCTGGTCTCACAAAACATGAACTTGGCTGACTCGCCCGCTATCATGAGCCCTCCATTGAGGAGGGGGACGGAAACCTGATGTAACCTCCCGGTACATCTCCTCCTGATGAAACCGAGCAGGATACCGAGCACTCCAAACTTCAGGACCAACTGCTGTTTTCTAGGAAGAGGTGAATCGCGTCGAAGGGCAGATTGATTTCACCTGTTAAATCCGATTTAGTCATGAAGGAGAGGAGACTCAAAGCTCCAGCTGCTCTCCTTGCTCACCAAACCATCAGCTTTATTTTTTAGTATTTATTCACAAATGTCCCTTCTTCTCACCTCTCTGCCCCTTCCCCCTTTTCTCCTCATCAAAGTCAAAGTAAAATGAAAACATTTAGCAGTTTTTAGCCCTTTAAACTATTGTGTTCTTATTTATTCATCCTTTTTGTTTTGCCAAATGATCACAAGAAGCAGCGAGACTTCTAAAGACCTGTGGTAGCAGCGGCCTCCTCATTTCAGTGAATTCAACAGCCCTCAGGGAAGGCAGAACAACTCTAGTGCTCTCTAGTTTCCTTTATGTTGTGTTAGTTCATCGCTCAACACTTTCTGGCTCTCAGCTCCAAGCCCACTGGTTTCCACTGAAGATGTAAATCTTTTCAAAATACCTCACAAATATATAGTTTCATTTTTTTAATATACTCAGTAATTTCCTTAATCAGACAGGAGGACATGGTGCATTTGTTGGGGACTATTTTCAGCAGATGAATCTGAAACTGTCATCCATCATAACTGGTTGCAAAAAAGTCTAGATTTTCTGCATTTTTCATAACTAACAAAAGGCGGCAAAGAGGTGAACTGCGTATGAATGAACTTTAATGTAACATTATCTGAAAGACTTATATTATGACATCTATTATATATTTTTCACTATTGTAAACGTGGTTTTGAGTCTGTCGAATGATCCTGATAAAACAGAAGACCGCAGGCAACAGGACCGATTATTTTTCTTCTTATATACAGATATTATCTATATATAACCTTTTCCTAAATAAATAAAAAAATTGGGCTACCTTTATGACGATTAGGGAAGTTCTAGGCTCTGATTGGGCTACATTTTGTCAGTCCAATCTGGCAACACCGGTCCAAACATTACACCTGCTGATCACGACGTGAGCCGGGCCACCTCCACGTGCTCTGGTCGATCTAATCTTATTATCTACGCCTACAATAACACGAGTTGTTCCTGATCCAGATCAGATATCCAGATCCAGATCACATGTAAATACCAAGCGGGAACGGGTTCAGAAAGTAGATCTGTAAGTGATTAAAGTATCAGCTGATTAACTTTCCCTGCTTTATGGCTGCATTTTCGGTTTGCAATATTTCACATCGAATCAAATAAAGAAAAACACACATGAGATACAGATTTCACTTTTTCATGATTCAAACTTGGGTGGTAAGTGCCTTCCCCGTGTGTGTGTGTGTGCAGTGTAATGCCAGTAAATCATTAATCTCCACATAAAATAATGATATCGCTGTATAAAATAATGATGTCACAACCACCCACGCACGTATATATATCGAGGGCTACACGTGTGAGTGGAGCTAAATGGAAAAACAAGTCATTAACATTTGCAGGATTACAGATTCAGTTCCCACTGAGGCCAGCTGGTTCTTACAGTGTTCACGCAGCCTGGATGTGTTTTGGCAGTTCGGGTGAAATCGTCCAACAAACTGCAAACACATCATGTTCAGTAGGATGTTTGTACTGCCTGAGGACTGATGCATGTTCACTTAATTTGCTTCAAGAAAGATGACTTTATTATGAGTTACATGTTCTTATTTTTGACCTCACTGCAGGGATTTTCCACAGGCAATGTTGTCTTTCTGTTGTTAGCTACTGACTCCACATCTGAATGGTAAAATGTTAATCCAAGCTTTCCTCCAAAGTGCTTTTGCAGTCGCACACAACTTTTCAGTTATTTGCAGGCAGTGATACACAGTGCACGGCCTTTAAGGATTCTTTACGATATGATCAGTACGTTCCACCAAAATATCACCCTTCAGTGTTCAGATGCTCGAAGAGAAGCTGCGTATTCAGCCACTAATGAAGAATGAATACAGAAGTACGGTGGAGAAGTGGAGTATGCTGCAGGAGTAGATCTATTTACAACCACGCTGTGTTTTACTAACTTTCAATGACCTTATTCTCTTAACATGTTTCTCAAAACTTTAGGACTTTATTCCCAAAAACCTCACAGGGGCGACGGCCCTAATAGTTGTAGTTTCAGTCAAGGATGAAACTACAAACTGGTCTTTTTAAAGATTACAGGAGATGAGTTTTGATACTTATTTTTTGGTGGAGAATCACTTTAATGCAACTGCTGCAATTATGAAGAGCTATATTCTGATCGTATGTCTGGTGTGTGATCACAAAATTGTGGAAACCTGAAAACCATGAAGTATTGTTCTACAGATTCAGTGATTCTGTTGATTTGTTTTGTGAACCAGGAAAACTATGTCAAATAATTCATCAATAGTTTGTGGAGAACTATGATGGGATCTGACAGTCTGTCTCAGTATGAAGAATCACCAACGCTGTTTTTCAAGCATGAGCTGCCTCTCCAACATCTTGGACCTCCGTGGCGGATCTCTGATTGACCTTTGTCATCGCAGCTTTTGAAGGTCGCGCGGTCGTAGCCGAAGCTGCCGTCACCAACTGGATTTCCAGGATCGCAGACGCTCTTGCTGGATGTTTGACAAAGACCTCTTGACCTGATTTCTTTCCTTTTCGGGCACCTACGCCGGTCTATCATCCGCCCAATTTCAAACAAACTGTGACAGATATGACAGAATCATCTGCAAACAGTATCGCATTCGCTTATCGGGCGTGACACGATCCAGCTCAGAATGGTTTAAAGTTTAAACTAAACTGTTTCAGAGGAGGAGGAGGGAGTCTCAGCGGAGAAATGAGGACAGTGGATGGGAACTTACTTCCTGTCAAAGCATGTTAGGAGCGAGGCGGCCGCACTGTGCCGCGGTAACTCCCTGTGGAGAGTACAGTGCAGGGAGGAGATGGGTCCTGGTCCTGTTGGCAATATTATTACAGCCTGAGCCGCTACACCGAGAGACGCCAAACTAAATCAGGCTGACTCGCCAGCAGCTTTGGGGTCATCCAGAGTTTACAGCTATTAATAGCACCGGGCGCTGGAGTAGAAACACCCACTGAACACACACACAATGCTCCTCCCATAACACAACACACACACACAGAATATGTTTACAAGTACATTCATACATACAAACCCGCCACAAGGCTTTTCCCACACACACACACTCACTACAGTGCAAGGAAACATGTTCACACTCGCCATTGAGAGAATGAGGAGGAGGAGGAGGAAGGCAGGCTCGGTTGGCACAGCGACAGAGCACCCATGTTGCCACGAGGCAGAGGGACAGGAAAGCGTCCGTTACAACTCAAAACATTTGGTTGATTCATTCTGGGTTGTTTTTCTTTCCTCCTCCTTCTCCTCCCTCCTCCCCCCGTCTCTGCTGTGTTTGGGATGCTCACACACTGACCTACATCGGCAAAACAGTGATGAAATCGGGCCTTGTGAGAGTGTGTGTGTGTGTGGGTTTGTTTGTTTTATGCCTCTGCACACATGCATGCAGTGTTTGCATGTGTCTGCATGCATGTGTGTGAGTATTATAAGACATGTTTTGTTCAAAGGAAACCTGCTGCAGTGTTAAAGGGGAGCTATTATGCTTTTCCTTATTTTCTGACATATATATAATGTTACAATGTCGGATGTCCATATTAAACGTGGCCAAAGTTTCCCTGTGAGCACGAAGCTAAGGCTTCAGACTGCTCTGGATTCTAGCTTTCCAACATTTTTGCGACGAGCTGACATCAACTCGTTGCAGATTCCTTTATACGGTCATCTGCTCCAGACACAGCAGGTACTCCGATGTACTCCAGGATACAAGTAACTGACAGTGCAGGGAGATACTGTACAGTCACCAGAATAACATTACTTGCTACGCTACCTTTGTTATTTCCTGACAGCAGACGTTTTCCAATTCAGTCGGCATTTATTTTAACGCATTTCCCACACGTACACCTATTAACAGGGGCATATATAGATTTCTTGTGATTGAAAGACTAAATCCACCATCATGTCACGCAATAAGCAGGAAATGAGTGTAATATTTACTACTGTTACTATTGCTATTACTGCTGTAATCTTTGTAGCTGATCTCATATTCCAGATCAGATTCAGGCTCCAACACGGTCCAGTACGGGTGGATTTGAGAAGTTTCCATATCCAATCAAGAAGATTTTATATGTATGGTGCTGCTGCGCCTAGGCAGGCTTCCTGGAAGTTAGCCAATCAGAAGAAAGTGAGCTTTTAAGGGACGGGGGACCTTAAAGAGACAGGAGCAGAAACAGCTTGTTTCAGACAGAGGATGAAGTGAGGGGCTGCAGAAAGGGCCAGTATGAGATAAATAAGGATTTATTTCAACTGTAAATCATGCAAAGCTTCTCTAGTGGAGTCCCAGATTAAAAATACAGAGCTGGAAGTGAGCATAATAGGTCCCTTTTTATTTTACGTTCATTGCTGTCGAAACATACCTAACTGTTCATTGCCCGGACGTGGTTAGCCTAGCTTAGCATAAAGACTGGAAGCAGGGGGAAACAGCTAGCGTGGCTCTGTCTAAAGTTTAAAAATACAACAACTCTAAAACTCGCTGATTAATATGATGTATCTTGTTTGTTTCATTCGTACAAAAACAGAAATGTAAAAATGGGAGTTGCATGCTGGAACTATTTCTTCAGTCGGTGCAGTGTGCACAGGTGTAATTAATAACATTAATGATGGTTACGTATAAAGTGATCATTTGAATGTCAAACAGTCCTGTTTCTCCCACCGAGGTCATCTTTAACTGGATTGTGCTGATTGATGTTCACTGACTAATATTTAAAAACAAACTTTCAGATATTCAGTTCTTATGTTGCACAAGAAAGGCGTAGAGATAAACTAAAACAGAGTTTTATTTTCCTGGCAGAAATCATTTGATCACATTTTGTCACCACTGAAAAACACGATTACAAGTTGGTCAGATTTTAAATGAGCTCTTGTGTGCGTCAGCTGACTTATTTCATTCCTCTTCACAGAGTCAGTTGTTTTCCAGCTCTGCTCCATCCTTCCTCCTCCACTTCTTATGCAACCTGCTCTCCTTTTGTACATTGTTGCCTGACGTGTACGAGTTCGGTGATTAGCAGGTGTTTCTGTTATTGCTGACTCTGAACCAGCTCACGGTGTCCCTCATGGGCCACCGTATAGCCCGCTTTACACCCAAAGTAGATTAATGGGTCAGTTTAATGAAGTTCATCCAGGGTTCAAGTTACAGTTCAGAAAGAGTTCAGCTGAGCAGAGACGGAGGGGAGGAGGGAGAGCCGGAGGCGCTCTGCTGGGAAATACAGAACAGAGAAACACAGAACCATAAAAACAGAACAGAGATAGTTGTGATTTTAACTTGTCCACAAATGGAGCAGAATGTAAAGCCTAATATAGCAACTTTGGGACGTAGATTACCCAATCAAGACTGTGTCTGAAATAATTCACTCATTCACGTTGCACTACACACTATATTGGGAACAACTCGTGGTGTTTCTGTAATCCAGCAATCCTAAATTTGCTGTTTTTCTCCGTCTTTACAAGTTTACTCTCAGTAGTAGCCGGTTGTGCACTTTTTTAGTCCATTATAGGGACAGATTCACTAAACATTCAACTGTACAATATGGCACACACGCTATATGTCCTGTCGTAGGCTTTATAGTCAATAGTCAAGAATTTTGGACTCAGCCCAAATAAATACCTATATTTACATAGATGGCATTCATTAAGTGGTTCAGGCTGTTTGCTGACTCAGACTCGGAGCACAGAAAAAGTAAGAGAGGTTTAGTATAAGAATACGAAAGTGTTCCTGCAGGAGGCTCAGTATCTGGCTGCACAGCAAGAGTGCGTAATGACTGGAGGACATGCGATAATTCATGAATTAAAATCAGTTTTCTTTCACCATCAGTGTTAATTTATTTGCTCAGAGACATATCGGCTCTACAGCTCAGCAAGCAGGACCAGAGCTGTACATTTTGCTGTATGTCTGTGTGAACAAACTGCTGATTTTCTTGTAACAACTGGACAGAGACTGCAGCTAAGCGGCTGTGCGAAGCACCGGAGCTTCCTCTGAAATATAGATAATGGACGCGGTGACCTGCGATTGGCGTGAGGCGGGTACAGCATCTGACTTATTCATGACGGTGCAGCTGGAGCTGAGGGACAAACAGTTGAGCTTCTGAGACGCTGGAGTCCAGCGCTGCTTTAGCTCCTTGACCCCCCCAGAGCTCAGGGTTTAGCTGCAGGATTTAACTAGGGTCACGAGGTCTGGGTCACAGTGAAGTCAGAGAGATAGGTGGTGGCGTATTGTACCTCTGTCAGTGGGTTTGAAGGTAGATGACAAAGGATTTTACCTTAAGAAGATTTTTACTTCACAATATATTAAGCCTCTGAGAGTCACCTTAAAGAGAATCTCCAAAAAGAGGGAACCTTGCTCCACAAGATACTGACACCCTGGAAAAAGAAAAGCCGGTGCTTCAGTGAAAAGAAAAAGGATCTCAGTGTCCAGGTGCTGCTTAAGGCCTCTGAGAGTCAGAAGACATACTTGGATGCAGTGCAGTTTCAGTTTTATTTATATAGCGCCATATCATAACAAAGTTATCTCAGGGCACTTTGTCATAAAGAGCAGGTCTAGACCGACTCCTTATGTGTACAGAGACCCAACAATTCCCACCAAGAGCAGCACAAGCAACAGTGGCAAGGAAAAACTCCCTTTAACAGGAAGAAACCTCCAGCAGAACCAGGCTCTGGGTGGGCGGTCATCTGCCTCGACCAGTTGGGTTGAGAGAGCAGGAGGAAAGAGAACATACAGTAGTACAGTACAATCCAGACTCGGCAGCTCTGGAGGTAGAAACACTCAGAAAGCAACAGAAGCAGAGAGAGAGAGGAGAGAAAGTAAGTCGAGTTACTAACAAGCATTAATGGGATAAGGGTGCGTACAGATGGAGAGGGAGAGGAGCTCAGTGCATCATGGGAAGTCTCCCAGCAGTACATATATATATTCATTTTCTTCCGCTTATCCGGGGCCGGGTCGCGGTGCCAGCAGGCTAAGCAAGGTAGTCCAGATGTCCCTCTCCCCAGCAACGCTTTCCAGCTCCTCCTGGGGGACCCCAAGGCGTTCCCAGGCCAGGTGAGATATATAGTCCCTCCAGTTCTGGGTCTCCCCCAGGGCCTCCTATCAGTTGGACGTGCCCGGAAAACCTCTAAGGGGAGGTGTAAGTTATATAAAGTATATATATAATTTATATAATTGAGGGTAGGCTAAATAACAGAAACACCTTTCTGTATAACGCAGTACAATTCAACATCACCACAAACTACATCCTCCAACATGAAAAGTTGGACCGTTGTAACAGACTGGACCTAATATATATATATGTGTGTGTGTGTGTGTATATATATATATATATATATATATATATATGAAAGAGACTGAGACTTTTCTAGCAGATTTTATCATGTTTTCCTATATCAGCTACAGTATCAGCATAATATTTTAGGGACTGTGCTTTAGTTGTTTTCTATCTAGATAATGTTGGAGAACAGCTGAAATATTAATAACACGCCCACATCAGGATCAACACGCTCCAACTCATCGTTACCGCCAGTTTATCAGCGGGAAACTACAGAGCCTCCAACATGGCCGCCACAGTTACATCACTACATGTGCAGACTGTAACATTTGTGATAAGGACCCATGTGGCTAAATAGATTGTAATATAGGGTAAAGCATATGACGATGACGGATATAAACCCGGGTTACCGTAATGTATCTAATATACGTCCTGTAGCCTTAATGCATCTGAGACAGAACACTGCTGCTGCCGAGTCACATCGAATCACTTCATCTCCACTGCTTATTGTTTCACTTACTGAGTGTGTGTGTGTGTGTGTGTGTTGGTACAAGGGTCATGCTAACGCTAACGTGGAGTCCAGCGTGTTTGTGTGTGTGTATGTGTGTATTGGATGACATTACTAAAAAGAGTCGACATGTTACACAGCAGTGGAGGCTTTAAACCCTCCAGCATCACACACACACACACACACACACACACACACACACACACACACACACACAGAGCCTCTCAGCTTGGCTCTGTGCCCGTATGCATGACAAGACCTCTGGGACCCCCTAAACACACACACATCCACCACCACCCCCCACCCACCCAAACTCGGCAGCCCGGCGCCTAATAGCACCCAACATCTTCCCCTGACGTGGCCGTGTGTGTGTGTGTGTGTGTGTGTGTGTGTGTGCGCGGTTGCGGCAGAAAGAACACTGCGACCTAAAAACCCAGCTCACTGAGAGCGACTGCACGCCGAACAGAAGGCTCATCCAAGTGTAAACACACACACACACACAGTGAAGCACATAGGGACGAGTGTGAACACACACACACACACACACACACACACAGGGCACGTGGACACATGCACTAAGTCTAACACACACACACACACACACACACACAGCAGATGCAGACATATAAACACACAAATTGACTCACTTGAATAGAAGAATAGAGATGCACACACACTCCTAACTCACTGTCTGTTCAGTTCTTTATTTCAGCAGTGAAACTCTTGTTCTCAGGCTCCGTCCAGCAGTGCTCATATGAAATGTCCAAAAGAAAATCACACAAGTAAAATTAAAATTGGAGGGAATAAAATCTAAGACAAAGACATTAATAGTGCAAAAGTCAAATATAGGGAAAAATATGATGTTTATCAAATAGAATTAAATATAATAATGAGGTAGACTGAGGTTGTGCAGTAATGTAGCTTAATATGTGCTTAGTGAGAACCGATATACTTATATTCTGTATATATACACACATATATACACATATATATATATACACACAGAGAGATGTAACAGCTTAAGATAAGTAGTAAACAGGGAAGGTAAGTAAAGTGCCATAGTGGCAGTCTTACAGCCTGAGGGATGAAGCTGGCCCTGAGCCTGGTGGTGCGGGACCGTCAGCAGGCAGGACAGTTTCTGGTTGGGGTGGTTGTGGTCTTTGGTGGGTGCAGAGGTCCTCCATGGATGGCAGCTTCGTCCTGGTGATGCGCTATGCGGTTTTTAGCACCCTCTGTAGAGCCTTACGGTTGAGGGCGGTGCAGCTGCCCTGCAGCCAGTCAGGACAGAAGAAGAGCCATTGCCTTGCTGATTTCATGATGGTGTCGATGTGGTGAGTCCAGATCAGGTCCTCGCTGATACACACAGAGGAACCTGAAGAACCCACTGGTGGAGAGGGGAACGTGTTCTTCTGTCTGACGCGTCCTGTAGTCCACAATCAGCTCCTTTGTTTAGCTGACGTTGAGGAGGAACCTCCATCCTCCTTAACCAGAACAACTCACCTCTCGCGAGATTTCAGAGCGAGACTTTCTGTTTCTGGTTAAACAAAAGGGATCTTACTGCGCCCCCCAAGGATTACGTTGCAGCCATTGCAGCCTGTAAAAATAGAGCCCAGGTTGTACCGGAATTACCCTTCAAATACTGCATATCATTAGATATACTATCTACACTCACAGGGGCCACTACTTTATCTTTTCATACTTTAAGTACATTTTCCTGATAATACTTTTGTACCTTTACTTAAGGATTTTCAATGCATGACTTTTACTTGTGATGGAGTATTTTTTACAGTGTGATATTTGTACTTTTACTTCAGGAAAGAATCTGAATCCTTCCTCCACCACTGCATCTACCTTTGTGCATCATCTCTGCGCCAGTGTTTTAATCTTCCTGACTTGACACGCACACTAACGCACACACAGGTCCAACAGGAAGTTAGAGTACATCACCACGCTCTTAAAAATATATTAAAGGCCACGTGGCCTTTTTGGGGACACATCTGCTCAGCGTTTGTGAGTGTGTGGCTCTGCGGGAGAGGTGGTTGTGTATAGTAAATATTTCCACAGGAGCGATCATCTTGGCTTCATGTCAGAGTCCCCAGCTGTCGGCACAGCACCGGCCCCTGGCAGAGAGAGCGAGAGAGCGCTGGAAGCCAGAGAGAGCTGGAGTGAGACAAACCTCGGTGGTGTGCTGCCGTTAAGACCAGCGCCGGGATATGCAGGTGAGGCTAATTAAACTGTGTGGGCTGTCCCTCGACCAGCCACCTCAGCTCCTGATATCATGACGCTCGTCACAGTTTAACAGAACTTTATCTGCTATCAATCAGCTTCCACACAAACGAATCATGTTCACCTGAGGTCATCTCTGCATTCAGGCTGGTTGTCCCGCTTGGCTCACAGCGGCAGCAGGGCCAGAGTCCCCTGGTGTCCATGAGGTTTCTCTGCTCCAGTTCCCTCCAGTCCTACGCTCCACTCTTCAGGCCACGCCTCCTCCTTTACATACAGCTTAAAAAAACTTAAATGCTAAATAATAAAGGGCAAGTGCAGAAGGGAGAGAGGAAAATGAAAAAACAAAAAGATACCTTCATATTAGAGTAATTAATTTTCCCTTTCCATTACACGTCTCAATTTAAGCTTTTATTTTTGAGCTTTTACATTTTAATTTTCTATTTTCCACTGCAGGATTTTAAATTTCGCTTTTCATTTTCAAATTGCCAATTACACAATATTATAATTTGTCATGTTCAATATCCAAATGAAAAAACCTTTTTCAACGTTTTAACGTTTAATTGTGGTCTGATTTTCCAATTTTCCCTTTTAATTTTAATCCTGGGTAAAATGATCCTCCATACAGCCGGCAGCCAGTTAGCTTAGCTTAGCTCAAAGACTGGAAACAGGGGGAAACAGCTAGCTTGGCTCTGTCTGAAGGTAACAAATCCACCTACCAGCACCTCTAAAGCTCACAGATTACATCTATACATTCTGTCTCTGTGTGTTTTTCATGTTTCAGCTGTTCTTTTGATTTTATCCCTGCTGATGATGTATAGGGTTGTATGCTGGGATGCAGGTTGGCTGTGTGTGTGTGTGTGTGTGTGTGTGTGTGTGTGTGTGTTGAGGCGTGCTGTATGTACTTGATGTTCTAGTACATTCTGACCTCCTGGCTCCTGCTGGGGATCAGCGTCCTTCAGGATTCAGACTGACGAGCCGGCTCTGAACTGCATAATTTACATCTTTACATAAACGATTCGCTATAGACAGAGCGCGGGCTCTTGCTGGTACTGACGGTGGCCGACAAGGACAAACACGCTCCAACGGCCCAAAACATTTCCATGAGGAGAAAACGTGCAGCAGAACAGAAAGACGCTGCAGATCCAGTCAATAAATCAGAAGTTCTCCAGGACTGTAGGGGGAGCGCTAAGTGGAACAGCGAGGGAGAGTGTGTTTTTGATTGAAGTGGGAAGAAAAGTGGAGTAAGTAGTGGCCTTAGTCTTATTGACCGGCTCTGCAGTGTTTCTCTGTTGCATTTGTTTTCGGGCTTTGTGTGTTTTTGACTTTGCATCATTTCTGAAGCTGCAGCTCGTTTTCTCCTCATGGAAATGTTTTGGGCCAGTGTCATACTACATACAATCTCACTTTTTTACAATACGAAATCAGCGTCTGCCATGTCTTATATTAAAATATTATGGGTTTATATACAGTATCTGTTGTATTGTTTAGAAAAATGTCTTCTGACCAAGTTATTTCTATGGCAACGACACATCTCAAAGAAGTCACAAAACTCTCACTCACTATAATATCCTGCTAACATCACACACACACATTTGTATGTCAGAGTGACGTCACACAGTTTACCCCGAGGAAGCTTCCTGTTAATGAAACATTTAATAAGCGGTAACACACATGACTTATGGATGACTTTTCACCGTGCTAGCGGCGTGGCTCTGAGGATGTCTGTCTGTTTGCTCCGACTGAAAAATCTCAGCAACTATTGGATGAATTGCCGTGAAATATTGTTCAAACAGCAGCAGAGCTGAGTCGAGTTCCTCCCTGAAGGATTAACAAAGGTAGAAGGTTCTGCTGTGGGTCGTATACGAGCTGCAGATCCGAAAGTAACAACATGAAATTTAATATAAAATGTTTTTAATATAAAAAATGTATGTCAGATATTTAGCATCAACACTCAAGGAGCCGACCAGTCAGACCGGACAGTTTAACTTCTGGAAGGGCAACACATGTGTGTGTGTGTGTGTGTGTGTGTGTGTGTGTATGTCTACAGGTTATGCAGAAGTCAAGGTTAAAGCCGTCATGACGGAGCAGGAACAAACCATGACTCAGCTCTGCTGGCTGCATCATCAACATTTCAGCTGCTGTTACTCTGGCTGAAGCCTGCACGTCTTTATTAGTCTGTAAGATGAACATTTACATCAGATTATCTCAGTTAAGTAAAGTTGCATTCAAGTGTAAAAAACGACAAATGACCATTTTACGAGGGGTTATGTGCCGAACTGTTTCTTGGTTGGGACCAGTTGCCAGGCAACCAGAAGGTCATGGGTGGAGTACCAAACAGGCCTACCGGGCCCGGGTCCAGGTGCCCAAAGGGCTCAGGGGGCCCCTAACCAGAGCCTCTGCGTGAAGTCGCTGTTATTAACTTTGCATTTTTTGTCGCATAGTCAAAGGGCTTAATCATTAATGTCAATAACAGACAGCAAAAAGTCCTGCTGAGAAACTGAAGGAGCAGCCAAAACATTCACTTTGAAAGAAACCATCATGATGCATATCAAGAGAGTGTTTATCCGCTCACCTTATCTGCAGGACTTAAGAGGGGCTGAGTACTCCATGCAATGCTATTATACATTTCTCAAAGCTGGGAAGACACATCCATATTTCTGAGGGGGCCATCTGACCCGACACCACCTCATCCACCACAGATATCGGATTAAAAATGACGATCTTAGGTGCAAAGTCACCTGTGGCGTTAACTAGCTCAACTAGCTTACCGTGTGTTGCAGCAGTTAGCATTAGCTTAATGTTTCTATGGTGAAAAATTGCAAGAACATCATGATCTTATTGGCGCCGCTGCGTATATAGCCCCATTTTCTTCTTCTTCTCTGTTAGTCCTTCATGCTGTACGTTAGATTAATAAGATATTTACTGAGCTGAAGGCGCGAGGTGACCACAAGCAGCAGCAACACATTCCCACGTCTGGTGAGGACGGGAAATAACAGAGTCGGAGCACTTAATTGTTGCTGAAACACATAAGGTCAATTATTCGGGTGCAACCCCTGCCACATACCCAACGAGCCAATCATTAGGAAGGGCGAAAAGCATGCAACAGGCCCCACAGTGTCACAGTGCCGGGCTGTGAGTGCAGATGGACACAGTGTGGGAGCAGAAATGTGAGCAGTGTGTTGGATTTACAGCCTCTTTAGCTCCTGGTGTTTGTTTTGACACTCAGTCAGATTAGAACACTGTTACATTACTCTGTGTGTGTGTGTGTGTGTGTGTGTGTGTGTGTGTGGTTTCTCATGCTCCAAATGGTGTGTGAATGGGGGGGGGGGGGTTTGCCCTAATTGTTGAATGTGTCACATTGTGTGTGTGTGTGTGTGGAGATTACAGTGTGTTCTGTGGTATTAAAGGGTTTAAAGGGGGACGTGATGGTCTGATCGCCGAGTATTTTCCTAGATGGTCTGGACACACACACACACACACACACACACACACACATTTACACACACTGGCACTGACCTCACTGACAAAACACACTCTCTGCCCAAAACCATGAGAAAGACAGGTGGGATGACTAGGGTCCGTGACTGGAAGTGAACCAGGCCACCAGAACACAAACTAAACCTGCATCGAACCTCAACCCTAAAACCAAATGTGACCCCTCCAACAGCTCTTTGAGGACGGCACCAGATGTCCCCACTTCACAAGCATTTCATTTCAACAAAAACGTCTTCACTTTCTAAAAAAAAATAAATCCAAATTTTCCAGAAATGTAATTTATGAAAAAAACTTTTCACTCTCCAAAAAATATCCTCACTCTAAATGTCTAATACTCACTGATTGATCCTCACAAAGATAGTCATCCAGGAGTCCACACACACACACGCGCACACACACTGGTCCTTTGTGTATTACTGTGTTCTGACTTAAGCTACCTTCAGGGACACGTTTCAGACTAAAGACCAGCTAATTGGGGACAAAAGCCGAGTCCCCAGTTGGGAAAAAGCTGATTTTTGGGTCAGTGGTTACAGGGTTATGTCCCCAAAAGTGACCTAAGTAAACGTTTGTGTGTGTGTGTGTGTGTGTGTGTGTGTGTGTGTGTATGTAAACTGCTGCTGTATTCAGTGAGGTCTGACTGACATCTGGTGGACAATTCAAGTACTGAACACATTTCTGACTCTAACTGGTTCATGTTTCCTCACATACTCCAGCATTTCTGTCAGTTCTGAAAACCTTTAACTCACTAACTTCACTGCAAGACGTCTTTAACCTTTGACCTTTCATCTTCCAGTAGCAGATGGCACAAATCTGGCACAACTGCTTAGTGACGCCAAGCGGAGACACGCCTAATTCATACCTTCTGTGACACTCGATTATTAAAATTGTCACAGTGTCAACACAGAGTTTGTAGTTTTAATGGACTACAAAGACCATGGTGGTGAGATTTTCCTTTAAAGAATCTGGAGGAAGACGTGACCATGTTGGTGCAGAGAGGTGGAGAGAGGTGGAGAGAGAGCACAGGGAGTATTAGCTCGTTCTTCACCCTCCTCTTCTGTTTCTGTTTCTCTCTCATGATGTCTGACGGTGAATCGGCAGGAACCAAACTGGTGTCGGTGGACTTTGAGATCTTCGGTTACGTTCAGGGTCTGTATGTTTAACTCTGCTCCCTCTTCTTCCCCTCTGCTCTGCTCTGCTCTGCGAGCCGAGGCTGTAAAATGATCTGCTGCTGATGCTTAATTTAGGAACGAGCTCAGCTGACAGGATCTCTCTGCACTCTCACTTCCTGCAGCTTCAGGACTCATTATTATGAATTTAGCAGAAAAATCTAGTGAGCTGTTTGTTTTAGCCAGTGGAAATAAGAAAAGCTACATTTATTATATATTAAATTACATATAAACAGCTTCAGGAGGTTCATAAACATGCTGTTATAATTAATCTGTGCTGTTTTATGATCTATTTGATATATTTTCTGTCTCTGTTTTGATTTTCGACAGGAGTCTGCTTCAGAATGGTGAGTTTCTCTGCGACTGTTTGCTCCCATCGCCACCTGCTGCTTCCTGTGCAACCAAAACTACATTTCAGTTCACTAACACCCTTTTTGTTCCACTTGCAGAACTTAACATCCTGTAACCTGGGGCTTTAATAACCCGGTGATGCTTTGGTGCGAGGTTCTTCCTTGTGTTTCCACCAGGATGTTTCAGATGAGATGTTGGGGTTGAGTTTCTTTCACATTTATCATCCAGCACCGCTGCATGCACTGTGATGCTTATTCTATAATCTTATCTGTGATAAAATATGTAAAAAGTTATGGTTTACTAGCTTTTTCTGCAGCTTTCGACCATATAACACTGCCTTCTTCAGAGAATGGAGTTCACTGATAATATCTTTGACTATTTTTATGATTTATGATTTCCCCTGCCACTGTTTTTAACACAGGGGCACTATGAATTGTGGGTAATTTCTTTGAGAGAGTCTGTAGAATCGCAGACTTACAGAAAGTGTGCAGAAAGGGCTCAAATGGCATCAATTCTGATAACAGACCTGGGACACACCTGAGCCCAGAAAGGGGGGCCTGATTGTCCGAGCTTTTCCACCCGATTTGTCTGTTATCATCACACGTCTGTCCCAAATATACGGGCTAGTAGGGGCCTGCTAAACCTACTGCTAGGTTCAGGGGGCTGTTATCACCCATTTATTTCTGTGAGGTGACGTAGGATAAACAGCGGCAAAGTCCACATAAGGAGGTAGAGGAGGCTGGGGAAGATGGATGGGTGGGTCGAACAAACACAGGACCTTTACTCAGAAGGCCGGGGGTTCGTGTCCCGTGTGAAACCACAAGTCGACTTTGACTTATTTAAAGTTTTAAGTACGTTGCTTGCATCATGTAACGTACTAATTTTAACCCAAAGCACGATCTTTACCTAAACCTGATCAAGTAGTTTTGTTGCCTAAACCTAAGGAGACGTGATGAGTGATCCACCATGTGAATAGATGATAACGGTCTTCTCCACCATCAACCTGATCCCTGAAGCTAAGAATATTTAGCCCTTTGCGCGCTTTCCTTTGTTCTCAGTCACCGGTCTGTTCAGTCTGTCTGTATCTGTATGTTTGACCTCCTGTCGGCATTTATGCTGCAGCTCACGTCAGAGTCCACGTGGATCAGCGTTGCTTCTTGTTAGGTGGCTAAGTACTTTGTGGCGCAAGTTCAGTGACCTTTTCTGACGTTATTTAGTCTTGTTGTGGTATAAAATACTAAGTATGTAGAACATTAACCCCGTCCTGCCTCCCTGCAGTACACAGAGAAGGAGGGTCTGCGGCTCGGACTGGTCGGCTGGGTGAAGAACACCTACGGTGGGACGGTGGTGGGACAGGTCCAGGGTCCTGCTGACATGGTGGAGAAGATGTGAGTCCACTGTAACTATACTGCAACACAAAAGATTAGAATAAAATACAAAGACAGCATGGTTGTTTTTCTTGCTCAGATTTTTCTTTAAAAAATTAAAAGTCACTGAAAAACTCACTGCTGGTTTATTTATTTATGACGTATATTCATGTATTTAATATGCACAATAAAGACTGTGCAGACCAAAACATTGTACATAAATATACCAGCAGCAAGACACAGTAGAAATGTGCAGTTTCTTCATTTCACCTTGTTCATACTTGAAACTCTGCAGGTAAACAATGAAAAGAAAGACATTATTACATTCACCACTTCTAATGTTGTGGTTGTGCTTTCAGCCACTAGATGGCGCTCTGTACCTTCACAACATTACAGTCCAGTTCAGTTTGTCTGTGCAGGTTTCTTTTTCTGTTCAGTCCAAATGCTGAAGGAGAAAATAATGGGTTTTTTTACAAAATGACCTGATCAGAAACAAGTCCATGAATGCATCACTGCAGACTGTTGCATTTGCTGACACCTCAACACGGATCCCACCTCCTCACTGTCCTCCGCCTGCCTCTTCCTCCACTGAACTAATGGTTATAATCACCAATAATCAATTAAGAAACTGAAGCCGTCCGGTGGGAGTGATGTCACCAGGGTGTGGACGTCTCATTTAGATGACATCACTGTCTCCAGGGATCACACACACACAAACACACACTCGACAAGTGTTTGTACTTTTGATTACATTTGGATCGCAACTCCAGGAACAGAAATGAGAGTTTGATATAATGATAATGAGCTGGTTTGGGCTTTTTCTTCGTTAAACAGCTGATTTTAACCTCACTGTGACTTTTACACACAGTCTCGCTTTCACTGAACAGATTAAACACACACACAATCACTACTATTTCCGTCTATTCTGTCAGGGATCTTTTCCGTGTTAACAAGCGCACTCTCATGTCCTTCCCGTCGACTCCACTTTCACCACGACCTCACTTCCTGCCGGGCCTGGGAAACAGGAAGCAGCTGTTCCTCTGGGCAGAGAAAGGGTGGAAGTAAGGGAGGTGGGGGGGGGGGGGGG